>CAUZXS010002086.1:0-88102 GCA_963585895.1 Sepioteuthis lessoniana
TTATAGTAGTGTCCTCTGTTGTAAGTTTCTGATTATCTCCCGCCATTTGTGAATCTGGATCATAATTTTGGATTTATTACACGACCATTTAAAATGTTTGCTTTAATGAAGTATAGGATTGAAATTCGTCTTTCTTTTCTACTTCCTTCATTATATCACTTTGTTTTCTGGGCTGCAGAATAATAACTTATATCCTTAATGAATTTTTTGTACTTATTTGCGTCCTCCATCATTCTTTTTACTGCTCACTTCTGTGGATAATAGTATGTTTCCCCTCAAGAAAACCGCACGAAACTCGTAGTAATTCAGTAAGCAATAAGAAGCTTAGGAAGATCTCACATGTTTTAGGTTTTACTTGACTCTACCGACCAGGATTGAGTTTTGGGGTGAGTTGGTTACTATACATATATATATATATAATGAAATTGTATAGTGATGAAAAAAAAAATCAGGTCTCCAAAAGATGATTTCATTTGTAGAAATATTGGCCAAGGTTACACGTTTTTATAGGTTCTAAAAGCTGAAATATTTAACGTTGGCAAATATTACAACAAATTATATCATCTTCTGTAAAACCTTGAGTTGTTCATCTTTATACAATTTGATAGCGGCTGGTTTATTTCTTTATTTTTAACGATTTGCTACAACTAATTTGTTTAGAAATAGTTAAATAGTTACAAGTATTTCTGTCTCAATCATAACTCAATTTCATTTAAATCATTTTTTGCACACAGGTGAATAGTTTTAGTTATAACATTAATGATTCTGTTTATCAGGTATTACTGTGGTATATAAATAATTTGCACGCAGCATTAGAGTTTCGAATATGTAATAATAATAATCACGAGAATTAATTTTTTTTATTTATTGCAGACTTTTTGTCCTCATCTTGGTAGTTTTTGTGTTGTTTCTTCTTCACTACGTTTCGGCCAAATTTCACCTCTGGCCTTCTTCAGGCGATTAACCGCGACCTCGGATAGTGCTCACATGGAAACGTAGAGACTCAACGCCTCTATCCGCTGGGGCCCGTGGCGCAGTGGATAGAGGAGCATTGTCAGAAGATAGCAGTTTCAATTCCCATCAAAGCCGGCCAGAGATCTACTTGGTCAAAAAACGTGGTGCGATAGACAACAACTATGGAAGACAGTAATTACTGGGGATACGGTTACAAGACTCAGCATTCCTATCCAAGGTCGCGGTTAATCACCTGAAGAAGGCCTGAGGTGAAATTTGGCCGAAACGTAGTGAAAAAGAAACAACACAAAAACTACCAAGATGAGGACAAAAAGTCTGCAATAAATTAAAAATTAATTCTCAGATTAAGAAGCCTCATCTCAAAATGCTTCCAATGAAAGAAAATAATAATCATATGTAAATGATTGAATAGTTTTATGTGATCCATACGGGAACCCGTACAGGGTTTCCCAATCTCGTTCAATGGGGTATGTGATTAAGAGACTGGTGCTTCACCCTCAGATGCAATTTAGTGCCACACCCAATGCGCTCGTTGGTGGAATTATAACCCTTCTTCTGAGGTACAGACAAAACCAATAGGGCTACGCTAGCGTAGGTCATTTTTTGAGTTTCTTTATAAGAAATTATCCGCTTAAAAATTATATATATATATATATATATATATATATATATATGTGTGTGTGTGTTTGTGTGTGTGTGTGTGTGAATATAAAATACGAGGAAAACAAAATATTTACAGAACGTAGTCTTTATATGAAGTTTTGAAACGTTCACTTTTAAAGAATATGCCTTGTGAAAGGCAACTGAGTTTTCAATATTTCCTCTGAAAAAACAATCTTCAAATGAAAAGATAAATATTTTGGGGCATTCGAGTTTACTGCGTTCTATTTCTCAGTCGAACAATAAAGTGCACTATTTTCTTTCTTTTTAGTTCATTTGCTCAATTTTGAAACAGTTTATATCAGTTACACAATTATATTGCCTTACGGTGATCATAAAAAAGTAAATTTTGGCAAATTTTTTATAATAAATACACCCGCAGAAGATATTTTTAATGTTATATTTACATACAGTCGGATTTATTTCCATCTCTCTCTCTCATATATATATATATATATATATATATATATATATATATATATAAGTAGTCCGCACGAGAAATAAGCAAAACTAGGTACATTTTTGAGTGGAGTTTAACAGGTTTGAATTCAGCTTTCCTTCTCTCAGATAGGTTATAACATCAAGATTAGAAATACCATTATATCCAATTATTTCTATATAACTGGAGGGAAACCCTCCGATTCATATAGTTTCCCCAAGTAAATTTTCCCTAATTGAAATGTAAAAAAAAATGATCTAGAACTTGAACTCAAGTCACCGTGTTCATCTTATGACGATAAACATTAGACTACGATCGCCGCCTTCTTTCTTTTCTTCTCTCTCATTATCTTTGTATATATATATATATATATATATATATATATATATATATATATAAAATAATACCCCATAAAGGTATACTCTTCCCATGTTTTAATAAATATTTTCTCCAAAACTAGCAGAAGTCCATTTTAGGAATAAATAATCATTGTTTTGAAAATATACTTAGTATATAGAAATATCGCTTATTGATGTAACACTTTTTCCTTTTAAATATTTTTTAAATTTGAAAAAAAGAGAAAAAGAAATATCGCTCATTGATGTAACACTTTTTCCTTTTAAATATTTTGTAAATTTAAAAAAAAAAATATCGCTTATTGATGTAACACTTTTTCCTTGTAAATATTAAAAAAAAAAAAAAGAAAGAAAGAAATATCGCTTATTGATGTAACACTTTTTCCTTTTAAATTTCCAGTGGTATAAAGTTTGATAATAAATAGTAGCTAAACACATCTTATTTGGTTGCTGAATTTTACTATTGAAATAGTAGCGTCCTGCTATCTTTTTATTTAAGAAAACTATACACCAAATATATATTGACCAAACACGTGTGTCTGTGATTGTTCAATATATAAGATCTATATTTTCTTTAGCAGTCTCTTATTTCTTTGTATCCAACTCTAAAAGTAGGTCGATTTTTTTTAAATTCCCGACAAGAGTCATTTGTAAAGTTTCTCTACAATTCACACGAACACGCGAAAATTTGAACAGTGTATGGCCAAAAAGCCAACGTTAAAAGCAAGTAAACCAATATTGTCGCTTGAATAATGTGTAGGATAATAAGAATATTTACCCAAACCCTACGCCAAGAGCAAGATGTAACACAAGGTCAAATTTTACACAGAATGATTGGTTTGAATTCAGATTTTTCCTTTCTGTAAATAGATTGCCTATCACAGGTAAAATAACCCATCCTGACATACTATTTACTTATAGCTGAGGTGGGACATATAGATTTATGCCCTTTTCCAAAGAAGTAGCGCAAGCAGTCTCGTCCAAGATTTTACCTCGGGTCAACGATTCTATTTCCTTCAACGAAAACTTTACGTAAAGTGCGTGTATGTCTGAGTGTATATTCATCTCAGTACTGTGGAATTTGAAATATATTTCCTCGCAAAGGATTCTTTGAGTTGTGAAATCGTTCAAGAGTGAGTTCAAGTCTTATTGTGTTTTCCATTCATACGACATATGCCACATCTAATCAAAAAGATTAGTAAACTACTAGTTCCTTGCAAAGAACGCTTCAGTTTGTGTAATGGATAGCACGCTAGACTGGTAACATTTTCAAGCATGGGTTCGAGTTTTATTGTGTGCCCCTAATATACGACCAAGCACTACATCTAAGCGAAAAGCTGAGTAAATTACCATTGTTAATTGCACCGAAATGAAACAATAGTTTGCATGAGGCAGTGTTTACTCATAAGTTTATAACTTCAAAATATCATTTAGATCACAAACCCACCACGTATTTTCCGGCTTTACAAAAATAAACAAGCCTTAACATTATCCGGGTGGAATAGAGCGAACGTAATCTCAATTTTTCATATCTCTGTCTCATTTTAAGTCGATCTGATATTTTCGGCTATCATTGCAAAAAAAAAAATGAACTGAATGCTTCTCGGTCGTTTATGTTTAATCATGGATCTCAATTTACAGACAACTTGGTTTTTTAATATTCACCAGTCATATTAACTTTGCATTTCTAGTGCCTGGAATTAATCTGAATAATACAATTCGATTATTCCTGCTGTTCTTTTAACGTAATCTCAAATGGTTTAATCAAAACCGTCTATGTTTGGCACAGAGACGATGCTTATTTTATATAATACAGACCTGAGTTTTATGAGAGGAAGCTGCTAACCGGGTGTAGGGTTCTAGCTGTCGAGAGTTAGGAAGTATGCTGATGCCCTTATATGGTCATTACTCAAATATTCTTTCTGATACGATGTAATAGTACCTGCTAGGGTTCAGTCCATCGATAAATTAGATCTGTTAGAAAATGTTTAACATTCGATAGTAGTCGGTATAATTGATATTAAATAAAACGAGATTCAGAAATTTGAGAAATTTCTGAATATAATAACATAATATTTACAAAATTTATGGTAGAAGCTGGATTTTTAGGGATCTTCAACTAATATCACCGAATATCATTGGTAGGAAACTTAAAATTATTTGATAATAATGTATAATTGGGTGACTTTTATAGGATTTTAAGGGATCTTCAACCAATTTCACCTTGGAGATTCGGGAAATATGGAGTATTCTTTCATTGCCATTGCTCAAATTCCTACTCTGTCCCTGAGTGGTATAACCTGATAGGCTTATATCTATGGGTCAAATAGAAAAAAATGAGCGTGCAAACAAATGACTGATGTTAAATTGTGACTGTTATATAGCAGTACTTGTAACCATTTAACTGTATGCAAGAAAGAGCTCAGGGTCGTTTAAGAATATTATCAACAAAAGGAGTTTAAAAATTTAAACATATGTAAAAACCGGATTAAGCATAAAATAACGTACAGTGATTGGTCGGCCATAAAACCAAGCCAAACCAAACCTGTACTGTAACATATATCTGCGTACAAGTAAAAGCAGAGCGTTATTTTTGTACAGATTTTTAGCTGATTATTAAAACAAACTATTTTAGCAGAATACAAGGAACACAACGCTTACACTAAAATGAATTGTTTAATATAGAACTGTTTTGATATTTAACTGTATAAACAAAATCTGTACTAATACTAAACTGAATAAGCTGAATTAGATTTGTTTGAATAAACTGAATATCTTGAAATAGAAATGTTTTTGACAATTAAAATTTATAATCATTCTAAACTAAATTGTTTGAAATAAAACTATTTTCATAAAATGAAAATGGATTTGGCGTTAACCCCCCACGCCGCCAACAGAAGTCGATATGCCATGAATCCCAACCAACCAACCAACCAAATCCACAGCTCCTTAAAACTAATATCGCATGTGAACAGAATGAGGTTATCGATTGGGTTAAATTTTAACATCCAAATCATTTTCAAAATGTTGTTTCATCCAATTAGAAATTATTATTTATAGTGAAACCTAAAAGACTGCCTTTTACGGCAGTCTTTTAGGTTTTACTATAAATAATAATGGCCCGTGGTGTAATTGTTATCGTCGTTGGAAATGAACATGGCGACACGAGTTCAAATCCTGGACGAGACTGATTGCATTTCACATAGCACTAATACCCTTGGGAAAGGTATGAATCCAATTATTCTCCCTCCAGCTATGGGTAAATATTAGGACAGACTAGGTTCTTCAGCCTTGGTGAGGCAACTAGTCTAGGAGAAGGAAAACTCTGAATTGAAACCTGCTAAACTCCGCTTTAAAAAATTGACCTTGTGTCATATCCTGCCCGAGCGGAGGGGTTGGGTAAATAGGATATTGAAGAAATAAGTATGCAGCACCTTTTTTTTTTC
Organism: Sepioteuthis lessoniana; assembly: GCA_963585895.1. NCBI lineage: Eukaryota > Metazoa > Mollusca > Cephalopoda > Myopsida > Loliginidae > Sepioteuthis > Sepioteuthis lessoniana. Next base: position 5,877 of record CAUZXS010002086.1, read on the forward strand.
TTTTACTCTAATCCAGAATACTTTTGTAAAAACGTGATTATAAAGATGAATGGATAGTTCACTGATTAAGATTGGACCAATGTTCAACAATTAGAATCTTTACTTATATCGGAATTGTTTCCGTTATTTTTCCAACCTGAAATTTAAACATTAATTTCGTGACGTCCTCATAAAAGACAAAACTAGTAAAAGTCTTATTATTATGGAGAATATCAGTAATATAATACTTCGAATCTTTTGTAAAACAACAAATAAGGAAATAAAATAAAATGAAAGCAGACTTTCAAGAATCGTTGCAAATATTTGAACAAAGAATCAAAATCACCAATCAAGTCTTATCAGAAAAAAAAAAATTCAACAGATTGATGTGTTGATAAAATTTGAGTAGATTTGGCAAAAAAAACCACGAATATAAGAAGTTGAAAGAAATGCAAATTATCATCTAATCACACACACACACACACACACACACACACACACACACACACATGTATAAAAGCTTTGATAAAGTATCGAGAATACAGCATTAATCTTTTAAGATAAAATTTTTCAAAATTTTTGTCTGACTTTTTAATTTTTTGTAAAAATATAAAGATTCGATCTTTAGTTAATCACTCTTTGTATCTCCCCACTCTCTCTCTCTCTCTCTCTCTCTCTCTCTCTCTATATATATATATATATATATATATATATATATATATATATATATATATATATATAGGTTGATATAGTTGAGATTAGTTATATTAAAGCTTTGATATTTCAACTTTCATTTGCTTTAATCTTGAGGTTTTTTCCTTATTTTGAATTTAAAACTTTTCAGTTTTTTAAAAACATTTAACGTCAGGGATAGTAATCGTTTCGTCTTAATGTTTTGGCTCACTATATATATATATATATATATATATATATATATAATCCTGTCTCGCTGCCATTACGGATCTTCCTGACCCTCTCTCTCTACCCGTCTCTATCGTCCATCACTCCTGGGAGGTCTTTCATGCTAAATCATGTATAGGCACAGAGCTATTGTATATACGTTCTGGCTGGTCGACCTGCCTTTACTAGTCCATGTGAAGGGGTCCACAGGAGTATATCGCTTATGAGATTGTTCTAACTTCTCCAGCTGTGTCCTGCATGTCTTGTTGGTCTACCATTGATAGTTTTCATGATGGGGTGTAGGTGGCTGTAAAGCTGCAATTTTGTGGATTGTTTTCTTCCAGCACTCGCTCAATACAGCTCCCAGCATTCCCGTGTAATCGCTTTCAGCCTTTTTCTCCATACATTTAGTTAGCGTCTATATTGTACATCCATATAACAGTAACGATTCGAACGCTACTTTTATTTCATTGGTCAGGTCTGACTTATATGTGTATGTGATCACGAGAAATTTAAAAAAGAATTAGACGAGTGTTCCCATAATTAATGAAGCACTAGAAAAGATCCAAACTTGACACTTGTAAATTTCTGGATTGATTTGAATTACACGGAGCAATTACATTGCTGCTGCCTCAGTAGTGATTAATCCCTTGATAATCTTAAGATTGTTTATCATTTGAGGTGAACCGTTGTCACTTGATGCCCCGCAATGGCTACTATACAAGCAAAGCGTGAAGAGAGAAATTAAAATCTCGTTCAAATACGCTGAAGATTGCTGGTAATGTTAGGAGTTTCATAGTTCCCTCTTCTTCAGTGATTGTCACTATATTGCCAAGTAAAAGAAACGACTCATAGCTGCAATAGTAATATTAGATGAATGAAACTTATATGAGTATTTAAGACTGAAGTATTAGGAAAAAGAATCATTTAATCCTTAAATTAATGAAAACCTTACACAGAAAATATGAGTTCTCAGTAGAATAATAAAAATAAACTTGCTATTAGTACACCCGATCCCAAAATTAGTGTTTTTAATTAATAAGTTCATACACCAACAATTGTTTTAATAGACACAAGTTTTCTTCTGAACAAAATATATTATAATTGCAATATTTCTAGTGGCCATTGGCCTAATGAGTAGAGTGTTGACCACTAGTCCGGGAGACCAGGGTTAATTCCCTGGGCGACTCATACATAACACTCTTAAATGGTTCTTGATGCCACCTTGCTTAACACTCAGCAGTATAATGTAAGTATCAAGGGTAAAGTTGAGCAATCCAGGGAATGAATTGCTCAGTCAGTTAGGGCAGTAAAATACACTGACTGCTCCTTTATACAGGGGTAAGAACACCTTCCAAACGAGTCTCCTGGATATGACACTAAACAATCTGATGGTAAAGTTTCAGTGGTGCTAGAGCTTTGGGAAATGCGGAGCACCCTTCATTGCCATTGCTCCCAGGTCCTCTCTGACTCTGAATGGTAGCACCTGATAGGGCTCTATCTATGGGTTAAATAGAATTAACTGCATACTAATGTTAAACTGAATTGTTTGAATTAGAACTGTTCGACTAAACTGAATAGCTTGAAAAAGAATTGTTTTTGAAATTAAACTGTACGTGCGTTTAAACTCCGTGCGTATGCTAAACTGGAATTGTTTCAAATGTAACTGCTTTTGGTATTGAATTTGTACTTACGCTAAACTGATTTGGTTAATAAATAACTGTTTTGACATTTAACTGTGTGTAAACAGAATCTGTATTTATATTAAACTGAATTGTTTGAATTAGAACTGTTTGAATAAACTGAATAGCTTGAAATAGAAACGTTTTTTGACAATTAAACTGTGTACTCACTTTAAACTGAATTGTTTGAAATAGAATTGACTATTTGCATAAAAATGGATTTGGCGTTAAATAACCTAAAAAGGTTCATATGCCATAATACACAAACAACTAACCAACCAGAGAATGGAGTAGCACCCTCCCCTACACCTTGGTGTTATAGCTATTGAAAAGGGAACCTTCGCATCACCCTCGACTAAGGTCACCAACTTAACTTACCATTATACAAACCAAGTGAATATTGTTAGTATTATCTATGTGGTTTTAAAATAAAAAAATTGCAGATCCGAGACAGACCCAGACCTAAGAAGTTGAGGAGGAATCAGAGACGACGGACACAAAACTCAGGAAATATCACATTATGCAAAAATAAAGTGGTCACTGAGTTCAAAGTGATAAGTAGCGTAAAAAAATAAACAGTTAAAAGTGAGACTAGTTTAAGTGTTTCGTAGGTTAAATATGATAAAGTTTATGATGACAATCTTTACTTTATATATGACATACTAGAGAAAAAGATAGCACACAGTTGCCAATATAATCTAACTCCATCATCATTTACATGTTTGTGAACGCGAGGGAAACGTACCAAACGCACTGAAGGAATTTAGGAATTGATGTTTTGATAACCCCAATAGAATAAGCCTGTTTTTCTTGTTCGAAGCTGAAGACTGAGAGAAGCCGGAATGAAGTCTGAGATAGAAAGAAGATGAAGCATACTAAAGGAATATTTTTAATACATACAAACCCGGCAAAAAAAAAAGAAGATTCATGAATCAACCAAAAAATGACAGTGACTCTCACCTGTTTCTACATATTTCTACAGCTGAAGAAACAAAACGAAATAGAGATAATAAATAAAGAAAGGTCCTCTATTTGCGACGAGATATGTTTTGAGTTTGTTTCCCTCAGCAATTAAAGGATCAGTTCGACATCCTCTTAGATATAATAGCCGTCGGTGACAACGCTACACGCAGAAGAATTGACTGTATACTTAAGTTCAAATAGAACGAGCGCCAAATTATATACAGTATATCTTTTTATTAAATTATTTTCCTTTAATATGTAAATATCTAAGAAAATACTTTGTCTCGGCAAATAAAAATAAACAATATGAATGTGAAATTCAAAGGTATGGAGATATTCATGAACAATTCTGCAAGTGTTCTTACGTCTTCACCATGAACACATGCTTGTAATATGGCAGACGTCATGCCAGTAGTTCAGCTCCCTTTTCTTCGCATAGATGGTCATCCACTTCGAACTTTTTTGGGCCATGTCCAAAACTCTCCCAAATCCACACTGCAAGCTCTTATTTGACAGAACTCAAGCATACTCTAACACAAAATGTTTTTAGTATTTGAAATCTCTATAACAGAATATTAAATATAAAATTATATGTTGCTTTAACATGTAAAGTAATTGAACGGCTCCTAAGAAATAGAATAAATAGAGGAATTAATAAATAATGTAGACAGTAGTTGCAGAAGAAAGGTCCGACATCTTATGTACATGAACTGAGTGAGCGAAAACGGATATGGTTCGGTTTGCGACATGACAGGCGGAAGTGAAGGGAGAACACGATAAGCTGAAGACGCCAGTAAAACACCAGCCATGATGATGTAAGCGACGAAGGTTTATGAGCCCTATTTTTTTTTGTGGGGGGAGCGTTCAAAAGGGGGCGTTAGATTACGTGACCCAGTGGACAAGCATGTTAGAACCTGGAAAAAATTTTCTGGAGTTGACGGTCGTCTCAGGCTTGTATATGCTCTTTCCTTCTCCCAGTGATTGCTTGCTACCTAATAATAAATACACCTTGGTGTATTTTTAACGGAGTTTCATGGTGAGGCCACAACGGGGGTCGAAAAAATCTCTTTAGCACCGCAGTGATACACAACATATGGTTCAGATGAAACAACACAGATATATTTAAATCAGCTGCTATATTAGGCGGATACTTGGAAATTAAGGTTTAAAATAGAAAAGGGGATGTTTTCGTGGTGTAATGGTTAAAGCGATGAACTGCGGAATCTTAGTAAGCGAGTTCGTACTCCAGTCGCGCTATTACGTTCACTTTCTGGCAAATACCCTTGGGAAAGGTACGGACCCTCTAATCCTCCCAGCTATAGCTTAATTCCACCACTGTTCTTCAAGGAGAATGGCTTTGGCATTAAATGACCTTAAAAGGTTGATATGCTATTAAACAAAGAAAACAAACCGAAATAGAAAATCTAAATTACTTCATATTGGATCCTAAAACAAAATTAGAATATGTATTTAATAAAAATGAAAAACTAAATGAGGAATACAATGTAGAAGTTGACTTTGATGAATATTTAAAACTGCCCATGTTTTTGTTTTCCTATTCAATCGAAGGCAATGGTATAATTCGGTGAATCGTTAGAAATTTTTATTTCAATCAGCCAAATATTGTTCTAAAATTTAAAAAAAAAAAAAACCTATTAAGATCGTATGTATGATATTGTCAGTTGGCCCACTATAGTCAAGGGAGACCCGAAGTCTTCCTTTTCAATAGCTACTACAATGTGGTGTAAGGGAGGACGCTATTCATTTCCTTGGATTCTTCCATTTACTCCAGATCCTTACTTTAAAATAGTTAGTGTTATGCAAGGAGTCATCAAGTACAATTTTCTGAGTTTTTGTATGACCCGACCTGGGATTGAACCCCAGGATCAAGGACTATTGGCAAACATTCTAACCAAATTGGATATTATTACGTAATTTAACTATTTGGCTAAATGATTAGATTACGTAATGATACCACTTTTATTGAAAAAATCCAGATTCATTTCAAAATACTCAATTATTCCAAGAATCTCTGTGAATAAGCAACAACGGTTCATGTTAAAATGTTACTTCTCCTGCTGATTAGTTTCCACAGCAATAAGCACTCCATGTTATGTTTATTTACGTTGCACAGTCCACTGGGGTAGTAGAATACACTGACTGCTTCGCTGCAGAGAAGTAAGACTCCAACAAATGAGTGTCCTGGATATGACACGAAACAATCTGATAGTGAGGTTCCAGTAATGATAGAGCTTCGGGGAATGTGGAGTACCCCTTTATAACCATCGCTCTCAGGTCTACTCTGGCTCGGAGAGGTAGCACCTGATAGGACCCTATCTATGGGTTAAATAGAGCTAAACTATGTATCGCCCTGTCAGCTGGGGCTGTAGAATACGCTGACTGCACCTCTGCAGAGGGGTAAACCCCCCCCCAACGAGGCTACCTGTTGGCCGTGGGTGGCGACCCGTGATGCTTAAGGACGGGATCCTGGTGGTTGAGCAGTACTTGGCCTGAAAATCGAGTGGTCAAGTCTCTTGCAACACACCACTTTGGCCCTTACTGGGCTAGACGGGCGGTCGGAGAGGCCCGATCCGATCAATCGGCTGGTCATGACAGTACTCTCTTAGATTTTTAGTTTTTTTTTTTTTTTTTTTAAATCTAAATTAGGACGATGGCTGTAGGGTCAATCATGCTGTGGAAAGACTCGTAGTCCTTTCTGTCCCTGGGGAAGTAGTTATCTTGGGAACGAAAACCCAGGGACAAAAAATTAATTCGTCTATCACCAGCATGAGTATACTGAACATGTAGCCCTGGTGTTGCTAGGCGAATGGGTTTCCCCCTAGGCACATCCTCATATGGGACTCCGAGGTGGGTGGGGAGCATGTTCAGTGAAACTCATCCAACACTTTTATGGCTTCTGTTAAAACAAAAACCCAAGCAAAAAGACCCCATATTGAATGTGATTCAGACAATGATGAGCCATATCCAAGGTTCATCATTCTAGAATCAAAAGAAAAACTACCGCTAACAAAAATATCCCCCTTCATCATAGAAAAATGTATTTCAGCTCTAATATCACCCAAAACCGTAAAAAACTTGAAAAATGGAACCATCCTTATAGAGGTGACAGGAAAAAAACAAGCCGAAATAATATTAAAGCAAAAAAAAATCCACAACATCGATATAAAAGCTTACCCCCATGAGAGATTAAACACCTCTAAAGGGGTGATAAGAAATGGAGAGCTATCATTATGCTCAATAATGGAAATTAAAAATGAACTAAAAAAACAAAATGTAATAGATGTCAAAAGGATAACAATCAAAAAACAAAACGAAATAATTGAAACCAATACCTACATTCTAACCTTTAATAACCCAAAACCCCCTTTAGAAATAAAAATAGGCTATACAGTGGTTAAAGTTGAGACATACATCCCAAATCCCAGAAGATGTCATAACTGCCAGAAATATGGACACTTGAAGCAGCACTGCACAAGAAAACAAGTGTGTGTCAAATGTGGAGAGCAGGAACCAAATCACATAGAGGAATCCTGCAAAAACAGTCTAAACTGTAACAACTGCAAAGGGAATCATAGAGCAGACTCAAAGTACTGCAAAATCTGGGAAAGGGAAAAGGAAATTATCAAAATGAAAATCACCAAAAACATTACCTTCCCTGAAGCAAGAAGACTCGTAGAAAATCCCTTTAACAAATTAACTTTCTCTCAGGTAACCAGGACTCCCTCAAACCAAGTAGAAAACGAAGCAAAAACACAAATAAAAACAACAAAAATAGAAGAAGAATTAACAAATTTAATAAACGACCTACATGAACTAATCAAAACCCTTAAACCATTATACCCAATGTACAACAAACTCCAACTGACAAATCAAAAAACATCCCTTCAACCTCTAGCCAAAATAATGAAACGCTAACTATCAAAAACAGAAACCGATCAACCTCAAGAACCAGAGAAAAAGAAGAAAAACAAAAACCTACTCAACACACCCCTTCAAAAACCAAAAATAAATCCAGAAACATAGAAAGTATGGAAACCGAAATGGACTCGACACCTAAAATCGAAAATACAAAAATTAAATAGTACACCCTAAACCCAAGACACACACTGCATAAATAGTTATGGCCAAATACCAAAATACCCACAAGATAATCCAATGGAACTGTCGTGGCTACAAGGCAAATTACAACGAACTCCAGCTGTTAATAACTGAACAAAATCCTACCATTATATGTCTCCAAGAAACATTCAAAAAAAGCAATGATAAAACAAACTTGAAAAATTATGAGCAATATGACTATATACATGACACGGGACTAAGAGCTTCGGGTGGTGTATCAATCCTAATAAGGAAAAACATTCCCCAAAGCAAAATCAACATCAGCACCCCCCTACAAGCAGTAGCAATTTCAGCAACTTTACACAAAACCACCGCCATCTGCTCTATATACATTCCACCTCAAGATCCTATAAATGAAGAACAGCTAAATAACTTAATAAATCAACTCCCTAAGCCATATATATTGATGGGAGATTTCAATAGCCACAACATTTTGTGGGGAAGCAGGACAACGAGCAAAAGAGGTCAGACCCTTGAAAAAATCATTAATAACAACAACCTATGTCTCCACAATCGGAAAGCTCAAACCCACCTAAGCTCATCCTCAGGTACATTCTCTGCTATAGATCTAACACTCAGCGATCCAGCCACCTTTATAGAATATAACTGGAGGGTATATGAAGATTCCTGCGGCAGTGACCACTTTCCAATCATAATAGAAAATACTAAACCAGGAAAATCAGACCCACAAACAGTCTCAAAAACCCCACGATGGAATTTCAAAAAAGCAAACTGGCAAGCCTACAAAAAACTATGCCTTGACACCCTAATCCCAGAAACAAATATAAACCAAGAAGAACCTATAATACATTTCACAAACACCCTAATTAATATAGCAAACAAAACCATACCTAAAACTACAACATCCCCAAAACATAACAATCCCTGGTTTACGGAGGAGTGCAAAACTATGATCAGAGAACGCCAAAGAATCCTCAGGAAATTTAAAACCAACCCTTCATCAGAAAATCTAGACAAATATAGACAACAAAGAGCTAAAACTAGACGCACAATTAAAGAAGCTAAAAGGTCCTCCTGGAGAAAATTCACTCCAAAAATAAACTCAAATACTAATCCCAAAACAATTTGGAACTTTGTAAAGAAAATATCAAATAAAACTGTCTACACTCCTATAAATCATCTCTCCCAAGGAAGCACAAAAGCTTTGAATGAAAAACAAATAGCTAATCTGATGGCAGAAAACTTTGCCCAAGCATCATCTACCAAAAAATATTCCAACAAATTTAACTCCATCAGAATCAAAGAAGAAAAGAACAAAATAAAGTTCACCTCTGACAATACTAAATGCTACAACCAACTTTTCACCCTAGATGAACTCCAAAATTCATTATCCAAATCCAATAACTCAGCTGCTGGTCCAGATGAAATCCACTACACATTTCTTAAAGAATTACCTTCAATTTCCCAGAAATATCTCCTAAACATATATAACAATATCTGGATCTCAGGCAATATCCCTACTTTATGGAAGCAAGCTACAATCATCCCCATCCTCAAAAAACAAAAAGACCCAACAAATCCCACCAGCTATAGGCCCATAGCCCTAACTAGTTGTGCATGCAAAACTTTAGAAAGGATGATAAACCAAAGACTAATATGGTTTCTTGAATCAAATAAACTGCTCTCAAACCTACAAGCAGGCTTCAGAACAAAAAGAAGCACAATGGACCAGGTGGTTCATATAGAAACTCTAATCAGAGAAACATGCATAAAAAAAGAACACCTAGTGGCAGTCTTTTTTGATCTTGAAAAGGCCTATGACACAACGTGGCCATACGGAATTCTCAAAGACCTTAAAAACTTTGGGTTACAAGGTAGACTTCCCATCTTCATCCAAAACTTTCTTGAAGACCGATCTTTCAGGACACTGATTGGCAGCACATACTCTGATTCGAAGCCACAAGAGGTGGGAGTTCCTCAGGGCAGTATTTTATCAGTACCCCTATTTATAATAAAAATAAACAGCATAACATCCTGCCTCCCTCCAGAAATCAAAGTGTCATTATATGTAGATGACTTCCTCATCTGCTATAATTCAAAAAACATGACAACCATAGAAAGGAAAGTACAACAATGCATAAATAAAATCGAAAAATGGACCACAGAAAATGGATTTACAATTTCAAATAGTAAAACAAAATGTGTACACTTCTGTCAAATCCACAAGATGCACAACCACCCTAAACTTACATTAAATAACACTGAAATACCCATAACAGATGAACATAAATTCCTTGGCATTATCTTTGACTCTAAATTATCCTTTATCCCATATATAAAAAAGCTAAGAATAAAATGCAATCAAGCCATGCAACTATTGAGAGCCATAGCCCACACAGACTGGGGTGCTGATAGAAAGACACTTATCAAGCTATATAGATCTCTAATAAGATCAAAACTTGACCATGGCTGCTTCATATACGGAGCAGCCAGAAATTCCTACTTACAACGACTGGAAACAATACACCACCAAGGACTTCGCCTTACTTTAGGAGCCTTTAATACTTCCCCAAAGGAAAGTCTATACATAGAAGCAAACGAACCCCCTCTCTATTTAAGAAGACAAAAACTAGCACTACAGTACTACATCAAACTCATCTCCTGTCCACAAAATCCTGCTTATGACTATACCGCCAAAACAAAATATGAAAACCTGTATCAAAATAACCCAAAAAAAATCAGACCTTTTAGCTTAAGAATAAGTGACCTCCTCAACGAAATCAAAATCAACACTAAAATAGTACACCATACCATACTCTCCAAAACGGCACCATGGACCATAAGGCAACCAACTATAAACTTAGAACTGGCTAAGTTACCCAAAATAAAAACACACCCCATCACTTATCAAGAGAAACTCATAAAAATACAAAATAAGTTCCCAGATCACTATCACATCTATACAGACGGATCCAAACAAGGAAAAAAAGTAGGCTGTGCTGCTATTTCTCAAAAAAAAGAAACCCTAAAACGCCTACCTAATGAAGCTTCAATTTACAGTGCAGAAACCACAGCCATTGATCTAGCTATGAATATCATAGCAGATCATAAAGCTTCCAAATTTATCATATACACAGACTCCAAATCAGTCCTGCTAGCACTACAGAACAGAGATACATCATCCCCCTTGATTACAAAGCTCTTAAACAAACTAAACTCCCTCTCTAAAAATAATAGCATCATATTCACCTGGATACCAAGTCACATTGGCATCCAAGGAAATGAAAAAGCAGACAAAGCTGCAAAAAAAGCTCTTCAAATTGATATGTGCAAATCAAAAATCCCATATACAGATCTAAAACCAACCATAAAGAAATTTATATCAGACAAATGGCAGAAATCATGGGACAATCAGACCCAAAACAAACTCCATGAAATACAAGAAGCTATCGGAGAGTGGCCAACAGGCTACAGAAGTAACAGAAGAGAAGAAGTAATACTTGCCAGATTGCGTATTGGGCACACCCACATTACTCATTCACACCTGTTAAAAGGGGAGGATGCCCCAGTGTGCCCATCATGCAAAGTACAACTCTCAACCAAACATACCCTTCTAAATTGTAACAACCTTAAACATATCCGCACTAAATACTATCAAGCAAGAAACCTGAGGGACATCTTTAAGAATACAAACCCTGAAAACATTTTTAATTTTCTAAAAAAAAGCAACTTTTTCAGTAAGATATAACCAAACATCTCTATAGAACCGCTATTTTAATGACTGAAATTAAAAATAACCTTTTTGGCATTAAATGACCCACAGGGGTTGATATGCCGTTAAACAAAACTCAAACTCAAACTTAAACTATGTACTTATGCTAAACTGAATAGTTTGAATTAGAACTGTTTGATTAAACTGAATAGTTTGAAATAGAAATGTTTTTGGCAATTAAATTACGTGCTTACGCTAAACTGAATTGTTTAAAATGGAACTGTTTTTGACATTTAACTGTGTAAACACGATCTATACTTATACTAGACTGAATTGGTTGAATTAGAACTGTTTGAATAAACTGAATAGCTTGAAATAGAAATGTTTTTGGCAATTAAACTGCGTGCTTATGCTAAACTGAATTGTTTAAAATGAAACTGTTTTTGACATTTAACTGTGTGTAAACACGATCTATACTTATACCAGGCTGAATTGGTTGAATTAGGACTGTTTTGACAATTCAACTGTGCACTCATCGTAAATTGAATTGTTTTAAATAGAACTGATTATTTGTATAAAAATGGATTTAAATATAAGTAAATTGTGAACTTATGCTGAACTAATTTCTTTAATGATAACTATTTGACTAAATCGAATAGCTTAATATAGAAATATTTTTGACAATTAAACTGTATACTCATGCTTCAACTGAAATCTGTGAAGCAGAACTATTTGAAGAAAAATGTTTTTCGCGTTAAATAACCTACAATAGTTGATGTGCCATAAAACTCAAACAACGAACCGACAAACCAAACCTTATTGTTTGAAATATAACTGTTTTGACATTTAACTGAGTGTAAACAAAAATTATACTCATACTAAACTTAATTGTTTGAATTATTACTGTTAGACTGGGACTGTCTTGACATTTTAACAGCGTATTTACGCTAAACTGAATTGTTTGATTAGAACTGACATTTAACTGACTGTAAAACAAATATATATATACTTATGCTAAACTGAATTGTTTAAAATTTAATTGGGCGTTATACGACCAGAAAAGGTTTGATACGCCATAAAACAAAACAACTAACCTTTATTTACGATACAAAAATAAAGTGTTAACAGATTACATATTCATTGATTGATATTTTTTCAGCCAAGCATGATCATGATTCACAGACATTGAGGGTTAATTTTTCTTCGAAGCAAACATATTTTGGTTTCTATAAAATAGAAGTTAGAAATTATAAATGTCACTTTCTATAAAATAGATGTACTTTAGATCAGGCACTAGATCACAAGCATAGAAAATCTAAAATAAATCACTCACTATCCACTAGTAATTGGTCTGCAACACGAGCTCATTAACTATAAAGCTATGACGAATTGTCCCTAAGCATAGCTTAAATTTCCGGAAATTTAGAAGTATTGGGCATCTGGTGAGGATCAAACACGATACTTTGTCATTCATTTCCGAAGACTGACTTGTTAACCACAACACAGTTCTCTACATTTATCTATACATAAACAAAAATAAACTTTTTTGATATCAAAATGATTACGTGATTAATTTTAAGTGCATGCCAATCTTTCTAGGGTTAATTTATGCCTAGAGGTCAGGAAATCACATTCATTGCACGTCTATATTTTGTGTTTCTGCTTCTTGAGAGTTTTGCACGTCTATATTTTGTGTTTCTGCTTCTTGAGAGTTTTGCCGCACAATCTTTTCTTGAATATAAGTAATTTTTAACAAATTTATTTGATCGATAGATTGAACCTAATCATAAATCATCACGCTTGATCAAATATATACATGGAGATAATGGCAATAAAGGAGTTCTATATATTCCATGATTTTACGGAACCGTAGCCTCGCCATTAGAGGCATTATTGTGAATTTACCCTGAAAATATTTCTTTTTAATATTTATTTCATTATTTTTCTGAGAAAAACAAACTGATAGATTTTATTTTTTTAGTAACGGTTAAAAAAAAACACTTTTTGTATATTGTTACTTTTCGTTTCCTGTTATGTTAGCACAAAAGAAAAGTATAATTTTTCTTAGAGGTATTTCTATATTATAAGAACAAATTAAAAAAAAAAATAAGTTGGCCTAAATGAGATCTTTAAAAAAAGAGGGAAGTATGTAATGGAATTATTAATCGAATAAAAATAAGAGTGTATTTAATAACTAGTTTGATTACAATTTCTTTCTTGGTAAATAGATTTTGCCAAACTTTCAAAAGTCTATAGTGTTTGATAAAAAGCTAGAAAATATTCGATATTGAAGAAAAATAAACTAATTTCCTTGTCTTAAATTTATTTTGGAACAAATAACCTAAAAACATACTGCAGCTTTTTTTCACAACCATCTGGTCTACTGTCAAATTACCATGGCAACCCTTACCATAATGCGATAAAAATTCACTACAGTATATCAATAATCAACGGGAGAGTTGTTTATTCAATTAATTTTGGCTGATTGAAATTCCTGACAGGCTGCATGCAAATTGGACAACCACACATCATGAAATTCTCAAAACACACTAACAAATAATAATAATAATAATAATAATAATAATAATAGGTGTCCTCTTTGTAAGATACTCTGGATCATTCTTAAGATGCACAACGGTAAACTCAGTCATGTAGATTAAAGGATAAGGAAATAAAAGACTATTGACAAAGTCTTATACTCGTGAAATGACAGACTATATTTGTCTAGAAAAGGAGGAAGAGACTTCGCCAGGATTTAGGATTATGTAGAAGCCTCAATACAAGGACACAAAGAATACTTAAAAAAAAAAAAAAAAAAGCAAAGCAAGACTAATCATGACTGTCAATAAAATCAATGACAACATAAGGCCAACTGAAAAACCATAAAAAATTGAAAACAGGAAGAAAACCAACAGTATGAATACTTAAAGTAACAAATTGGGGATATTGTTAACCATATTTACCAACCCCTCCGCTCGGGCAGGATATGACACAAGGTCAATTTTTATGCGGAGTTTAACAGGTTTAGGTTTCTCCTAGACTAGTTGCCTCACCAAGGTTGAAGAACCTATTTACCCATAGCAGGAGGGAGAATAATTGGATTCATACCTTTCCCAAAGGTATTAGTGCAATGTGAAATGCAGTCAGTCTAGTCCAGGATTTGAACTCGTGTCACCGTGTCCATTTCCTACGACGATAACCATTACACCACGGGCACCTGTATTGGGAAGATTATTAACGAGAAGACCTATATATATCTTTGGCATAGAAACCTCAGTAGAAAAATATACTCTTTTAATAGCAGCACAGAAAAATACAAAGAGGATTATAATAAAAGTTGATAATATGCAATAAAATAACAAATGCAGGTTATATGGAGACAGACACGAAACGGTTCATCTAGTCTTTTTTTTTCCCCTAAGCTTTTCAGGTTCGATCAATGCAAATTTCGAAAAGGAAAAGCATTACAATCATTTGACAATTAAGTTAAAGATAAAAAGCGGGACGAATATCAGGATTTTTCCAGAGGGCTACAGAAGCTATTCAATTTGACGGTGATACTAATTGTAGTTAGAGGCTTCAGAACGGTGCTCATGAACCTGGAAAATTTATTCGGTAAAGTGGAGATAAGAGAAAAGAAATTAAACTATCCTAATCATAACACAGCAAAAAGGTTTTAGGATATTTTCAATAGTTCTCGAGACCTGCGATTTGCTGTCACTCAGGCTCCAGAGAAAATACGTTCAGTTAGAACTAGTTTCAAAAACTCACTTGGGTGAAAATAATTATTTTGACGGCGAATACATGTTGACCATTAATACACAAAGTATATGCGCAGTCGGTGAACAGTCCTGTAAAATAAGATGCAAAATTCGTAGTGATTTTGATAAACTATCAATCATTTATTCTAAGCCAGAAGAGCTTATCTAGTTTTGGTCAATAACGTGAAAAATAATCTTCCAATTAATTGACTTAGCTGTCACAGCAGATCACTGGTTAAATGGAAGGGACAGTGAAAATGTCCCTGGACCTTGTCAGAAAGCTTAAAAAGTTAGGGAACATTAAGGTGACACTTACATCAATCTTGGAAGGTATGGAACCATACTGATCAATATAGAAAAAGAGACTGCAAAGCTTCCACCCACACGCAAACACACACACACACACACATATATATATATATATATATATATATAGAGAGAGAGAGAGAGAAAGAAACTTCTCTTCATAAAACACTAAACGATTGATAATACATCATTTAAGGTGAAAACGAGTGAGTACATTTCACATCCACATTATAACAAACACACACACACATACATATATATATATATATATATATATATATATATATATATATATATCGAAAGGGAAGGAGAGTTCAAGGTGAATGGTAAAAGAATAACTACTATAGAATTGATAGAATCTAAATCAGTAAGATACATTTCAAACACACTCTCCCCCAAGCTCACGCCCACAAATATATATATACATATATATCTCGACAAAGAGAATAAGAGAAAGAAAGATCAAGAGAAAGAAACTTCCCTTCATAAAGCGATAAAAGAAATAATAAATTAAGTATAATTAGGTACATTTTAACCCAGCGACATAAACATATACGAAGGCTGGTACAACTTATCTCTCCAATCAAAATAAAAATTAACACTTTTAAAGATGTGATAGCTTTTTTAGAAAAGTTAAAGAAATATTAGATCAGGATTATCAAGTATGTTGAATTGAAAGAAGAATATGTAAAACTGAATGTACGATCTGTTGATTCATCTCTCACTTTTAAATCACGCTGCGTATTTATTAGTGCCTATGTTTGTGTGTGTGAATTACCTCATATTGGTCTGCATTCATATTTTTCATATAAACAACAAAAAGTTTCCAATCCACGGAAGCCGCCAGATGTTCCTTTTTTGGTTGTTGTCCAAATTCCATGAACATTTGAAGCATTTTCCAGTGTTTACTGTCGTTGTCATCTGGGTGTATTGTTGTTCGTATTTACAGTTATGAGACCCACACCTCTCATAAAATCGCAAGCATACAGGGCATGTGTTTCATAACGTTACTTTGTTGTGGAAAGTGTGTCATAAATTTCACCACTCTGTGGGTACCATACGTTCGGGACTCATCTCAAGACGAAAGCAATCGTTATAAACACGATTATGTATATTCAAAATGCGTCAGAAACAAGCTTGAATTTCACGAACACATAATTTGTTCTGCAGTACTCCAAATTATTGCCCGATAATTGATCTGCGCAATTACATCTTCTTTGCTTTGTTTTGTATTTTCTGGCAAAGGATAAGAAAATGTGATTCTCTTGAGATGATTGAATGCACTAAAATAGTTGGTGGTTTATTAGACTATCCTTTTAATGATGACAGTATATCAGGTTTTCTTAGCTTATGTTTTTTTCTGGCATCAGATCAAGCATTCCAGTTACTGCGTAATGAGAAAAGATTATGATATTATGAAAGACCCACACACTGTGTCAGGCACTTTTCAAGATAATAACGCGGTTTGCCAGTGTCAAAATAAGAGAATGACGTGACACTGAGAAATGGTCAAATATGTTTAAGATCAGTGGCGCTTGATGTGTGTGTGGGGGGAGTTAAACTTGTCAAACAAAGACGCCAGTGTCGCTTAAACCTTGAATTTATCTAGTTGACTCTTCGCTGTCGTGGTACCAACTGTCAATTTTTCGATTCCCCCATGAATGCCTTAAGACACTGAACAAGAGTGTATTTGTTCTCTACAGCTCCTTGGGCTGCTATAGCGGCCATTGATCTTTTGATCTCTCCCCGTCAGTTACGTCTGTAAAAATCGGGCGTTTAAATTGCTGGTCATGCAATTCGTACACCAAATTAAAGAACGGAATTTATCCGAATGAGTAATTGAAACTGGATTAAAAAAAAAATGATAGAGAAAAACTTTGCCGGTTAGTTTCTCTGTTTAATAGCATACCACGATTTATCATTTAATTAATGTCAAAGCCTTGTTTGTAGATGTGCATTTAATTAATAGTTGGAGGGATTATGGGTTTTGTGCCTTTTTAAGGTCTTTAAAGCAATAGTATGACTTGCCCAGTTGGCTGGGGCTGTAGAATACATCGACTGCACATCTGCAGAGGGGTAAGACCCCCTAATGAGAGTCTTAGATATGACACTAAAGAATCTGATGGTGAGATTCCAGTGATGCTGACACAAATGTTGATATGCTATAAAACGCAACCAACCAACCAATCCAGTGATGCATGAGCTTTGGGGAATGCGGAGTACCCCTTCATTGTCATTGCTCCCAGGTCCACTCTTGCCCAGAATGGTAGATCCGGATAGGGGCCTATCTATGGGTTAGATAAATATGACTGCGTAGTTATGCTAAAGTGAATTGTTTGAATTAGAACTGTTTGACTAACTGAATTGCTTGAAATAGAAATGTTTTTGACCATTAAACTGCACTTACATTTAAACTGCGTGCTTGTGCTAAACGGAATTGTTTGAAATGGGAAGGTTTTTGACTTTTAAACTCTACTTTCAATAAACTGAATTAATATAGAACTGTTTTCACATTTAACTGTGTGTAAATAAAATCAGTACTCATACTAAACTGAATTAGGTCAATCATAATTGTTTGAATAAACAAAATTGCTTGAAACGGAAATGTTTTTGACAATAAAACTGTATTCATGCTAAACTGAATTGTTTGAAATAGAACCGACTATTTGCATAAAAATGGATTTAGTATTTAGTAGCCTATAAAAGTTGATATGCCATAAAACCCAACCAACCAACCAATAGTGTGATTGGAGTTAGAATTATCTTATGATCAAGCAGTCCAGCACTGTAGCCATGATGCCACGGGGACTTCCCACTTTAAAGATTGAGTAGTACATCGACCAGCATTTCTAATTATAATATCTACATTCATCTTACATGTCTCTTGTTTTAAGCTCCATCTAATATAGATGAGATTCCTTTCTTTATTTCTGTCACGTCCCTGTAGTCAAAGATTGTATCAACCAGAGATGTACTAATAAAAAAAAAAGCCCAAAACATACAGTTATTAAGAGAAAGATTTTCATACACATATCCAATTAACAGATACATGTAATGTAGTCAAAAGTCCAAATTTTATTTCCGGTGTAACATTACCGAAGACTATATCAACAGAGGGAAGGGGGTCAGTGAATAACCTCATCAACTGTTATAAGAAAAGTTCTGGTACGTGTCTCACAGCTACGTGGTATCGGAACAGCCACTTCTACCAACGACCTGCTTCTTTGCACATCTCTTTGTCTGGCGACTGATGAAATTTTATCGTTTAGGTTTGTTGGATGGAGTACAAAGTCCTGCTCAGCCATGTGGAATTGAAACGAATTAGTTTACAACCGCGGGTGCTAACAAAAAGACGACAACCATATGGGCCGCGAGAGAAAGTAAATTATTTTCAGGACACCAATTTTGACTTGGCTCCCAGTCAACATTGTCTGTCGACCTACGTAGCTAGCTGTCACGCTGACTGTTTATCTATTGAATAACGTATAAGAAAGCAACCTCATATATAATTGAGTCTGAACACATAAGCGTATATAGAAGAATATGCGAATCCCCCAGGCCCCCTCGACGTTTTATAGGTGGTATTAAACTTTTTGCGCACGCACACACATACGTATGTGTGTGTGTGCGCGCGCGCGTATAATCGGCTGTCAATTTGCACTTAAATAAATACAACTCTTTTTCTATAATTTTTATAATGTTAATTTTATAAAAGTGATTTCATTACAAACCATAAACCAAACAATTCCTCGTGGACTAATATGTAAACAAAAGACTTATTAAAAAGTTGTTTATTACAAATTGTAAGTTAGAGATTCTTTCTTGGTTATTTTTTTATGGCTACGTAGTTATTTTTTTTCTCTATTTACAATCAACGCTAACTTAATGTTTTGTAGGCTCCATGCCATAATCTTCTCGTTGACGCTACCCCATAATATTTTTTGAACAAGAACGCTGACTGAAATATTGAACGATTATATGATCTTTCTTTGTATATATTTTTTCTTTTCCCTTGTTATTGTATTTTATTACAACATTCATTGTTTTTTTCTGGCAACACTTGTTTCACCATCTTAAAGTAGTGGAGGTTTACTAAAACCAAAATGTTTAACGTTGAATTTCCTTCATAATAAATTCATGGCTTTTCGGTTACTCTCTTTTTCTATTTTCTCCATACTGTCGAATTATTTTCCTTTATTTACTTCCAAAGTATCATATATATATATATATATAACTAATCCATTACTTATCTTAATGACAAATCATTTTTACTAATTATGATTATATAAAATCCACCCGAGAGAAGGAGACACAGGTCTCCTTTGGTATGTCGAGATACAAACGGATCACCCAAACTCGACCAGACCTAGTGACAATCAATGTAAACAAAGAGAAACTACCGATGGATTTTGCCGTCCCGGCAAACTACGGAGTAAAATTGATGGAAATTGAAAAGAGAGATAAGTACCTGGACCTTGCTAGAGAACTGAAAAAAGCTGTAAGACAAGAAAGTGGTGATGATACCAATTGTAATGGACTCATTTGGAAGAATCAGTAAAAAAATTGGTAAAGGGGCTGGAGGACTTGGGAATAAGAGGACGATTGGAGACCATCCATACTACAGCATTGTCAATATCGGCCAGATAGTAAGAAGTGTCCAGGAGACAGGATAACGTTATTAACATGACAATTCTCTCCGATTTCACCTATCAGAAAACAGTAAGGCAGACTGGGCTCCTTCGTCTTACCATGGCAACTGCTTTAAGAGAAGGAAATCACTAAATTAAAACTTAGGGATTGATTTTGCGTAACAACCTGTTCATATCGGAGGGGTTGGGTAAATACAGCCATACAAAACTCTGAGACCACAACTCAGTAACTTCAATTTTATTCTCGCTTTTATACTGAGGAACTTTCTTTGGAAGAAGGACACAATTTATCACGTTTTATTAAAGTTGAAATATTTCAGTATATTTCTTTACAATATCCCTTGAAATTATTAAAGAGAATGGATAAAATAGTCACTTCAAAAACCCGCAACTCAATATACACGCATTGCAGTGGAATTCAATATAAGTTTCCTGAATGTTTTTCTAGGCTGAAAAATCTTTAGCAGAGTTGTGGGGAATCGAAAGAAAGTTGGCAGGGACAAAAACTAGATGAAAAAATGATGAGTTCAGAAATGTAAAAAGGAAAGTGTCAGACGAGTGGTAACAGAAAAAATACCACTCACTCTGATTGAAATTGCAACTTAACTCTGGACAGGTCTCAAAAAGAAAGACACAGAAAATGTAATTCTTGATTCGACGAAAAAAATCTATTATTGTACACATCATAGCACAGAAATGTAGATCTCTTTTTTCCTCGTTCGATGAATCCCTAAGTGACATAAATGTTGAACCATTAAAAAAGAAACTCTCGGGTGTGACCGTTTCTCACATCCATCGCGTGGATTCATATGTTCGGTCAGTTGCTGTCGGTCACACACAAAGGTATTGGGGTTCGTAAGTTGTAAGAAACTGTCACTATATTAGTGAATAAATGAGACAAGTGTAATGTTTGATTGTTTGGATTTTATGGCAGAATATTGTAGGTTATTTAATGCCAAATCCAGTCCTATTTCAAATAATTCGGTTTAACATGAATATACAGTTTAATTATTTAAAAACATTACTTCAAGCTATTCACTTTATTCAAACAGTTCATTTTAGTATCAGTATAGTTTTCGTTTACACACTGTTAAATGTCAAAACAATTCTTTGAAACAATTCAGTTTATTATACAAAAACAGTTCCATTTTAAACGATTCAGTTTAGCATAAGTGCACAGTTTAAATGTCAAAATAGTCCTATTTCAAGCAATTCAGTTTAGCATAAGTATTTAGTTTAATTCTATTTGACCCATAGAAAGGACCCTTATCAGGTGCTACTACTCCGGGCCAGAGGGGACCTGGGAGCAATGTCAATGAAGGGGTGCTACCCATTCCAGAAAACTCTAGCATTAGTGGAACCTCACCATCGGATTATTTAGTATCATATCCAGGGCACTCGTTGGGGGTGGGTTTTACCACTCTGCAGAAAAGTAGTCGTTTTATCTTACTCCCCCAGCTGACTGGGTAACTAGTGTAATGCTTATCAAGATAGTCTAAAGGAATACTGTAACAGTAAGGTAGGAAATAAAAAAAAAATAGGTGTAATGTTACTCTTTAAGCATAACAGGAAACGTTTCTGTAAATTTCCGAATACCAAAGTTAATTTGCGTCTGCAACTTTTACAGCAGCCAGGCAAAACAGAAAGATTGGTTAGGAAATATGTATCAACTCATTAGATCGACAAGAACTATACATCGTCCGAGACGAAACAGAGAGCCACATACTTAGACATTTCTTCTTCAACGATCCAACCCCCACCCACATGGGGGTATCTCTGCTCTCCTTGTTTCTGTTCTATCTGACTGCCCCCGGCTCTCTTTCCGACTGACTGTGTCTTCAAAATCTTCTTAAATATTTTCTTAGAATTAATTTTAACTATTGCCTTCATCACACGTAATCACTAGAACTTCTAGTGACAAGTCATTGGTAAATGTAGGCTGATATTTATCTAACCGTTTATCTTTGTTTTGCTTACTGCTGATTTTAAAACAAACCTGTAGGCGCTTCATTTTGACACCCATGTACGTGTTTATATAAAACAAGATTTAACTGCTTTGACCTTTAGAAATTGGAATCATGCATATACAAACTCAAAGTTTTAAATAGCACATTTATCGCTAAAATTATTAACTAAAATCCCTAATTATTTTGCAATCCTGTTAATACGTTCTATTCTCATTGCGAGCTCAAGTATTCTGGCCTTGTACCAAGTCAAACATATAACTACATTAGCGAATCTTTCACTGTTTTAATTTAACTTTCTCTGATAAGTTCCGCCTGTGGCTTTTAGATTTGTAAAAATCGTTATCACTAGTGAATACGCTGCAGGTAGAGCTGTTTTGTGTTAAGCCCTGCTGGCAAGTTGATTTAGCTGTCAAAACTCAGCTAGAAAGAAGAGATACTATAGGTTTAACTTAACAAGGCTTGTTTATTTGGTTATCATATTTACCAACCCCTCCGCTCGGGCAGGATATGACACAAGGTCAATTTTTAAGTGGAGTTTAACAGGTTTGAATTCAGAGTTTTCCTTCTCCTAGACTAGTTGCCTTAACCAAGACTGAAGAACCTAATCTGTCGTACTATTTACCCATAGCTAGAGGGAGAATAATTGGATTCATACCTTTCCCAAGGGTATTAGTGCTATGTGAAATGCAATCAGTCTCGTCCAGGATTTGAACTCGTATCGTCGTGTCCAATTCCTACGACGATAACCATTACACCACGGGCATTTGGTTATTGTCGGCAAGATGTTACCTGTACCCCATTATTTATCATTGACCTTTGAACACTTAAATCTGTATTATTACATTCTGTCAAATACATTGTCAGCTGATATTTTTCCAAATTCCTTTCATTTATTGCGTAAAATATATAAAGCAATATAACTCTTAGCTATCATTTAAGTTTTACTTGGTATCTTTTATGTTTGACTACATGTCTGATACCTTTTACCTTTCCCACGTCGCCGTTTATCATTCCCTTTTTTTTACTTGTTTATCCATTCCCTATAGATGATAGAAGAGAAAAATGTACATAATGTCCCTTGACGAAATAAACCACTTTATAGATACATCATATTTCTAATGTTTTGTTTTTCAAGCACTTTAACATTCTCGGTCATTATTTTTTGTTTTATTATTGCAATTCATCGTTTTTGTCGAAGTTGTGTACTTGTACTTAAGAGTAGTTCACGTGTTGAATTACGCGGCGAAGTGAATACAGACTTGAGCATGAAGAAGGGAAGATTATATGCGCATCGGGGTGTTCCATGATGCGCAGGTGGTCTCATCCATTCCCTGTGTGGTGATTGGCTGCCAGCTTCGGAATGGCTTTGCTAGCGTGCATATATACTGGCACACTCATTGATATATTTTTGTCTGTTAGCCGGACGCCAGCCGAGCCACTGAGCCGGTAAGTGTTGTTTATTATTTTCCCCGGCGCGTTAGGGCAGTAGCTTCTTCAGTTTTTGCAGTTGTGGGATATTTTTTAAAGAATTAGATGGCAGCTAAATGACGTAATTTTGTTTAAGCAGCAGTGTCTCGATAGATAATTTAAAGAAGACTCCGAAGTGGTCTGCTTTAAACTGGTGGGTGCAAGTATTGTCGAAAAAACCTACAATGACTTGTAAGAGTAAACAGGATGTCCTCACCAACAAGCTGAGCACTATGATAGGGGCTAGGGGGAAAGAAAAGACACAGGGCCACAGAGAGATTCAGTATCTCGCTTGGAGATCAGGGATCTTTGAATTTGGTGAGTGCAAACGAACTTGGATGTGATGTGGATTCTTTTCTGGGTTAATATTAACTAGTTAACAGTTTTCCCATTTTCATATAACTGCCTTTTGGACTCGCATCTAAGAGCTGGCAAAAACAGACAATAAATTGGGAATACATTTTAAAAGCCGTAAGCGTTCTACTTTCCATCAGTGTGAAAAACTAACTTTGGGTATTTGATTGGGTATGAGTAAAAAAAAAAATCGAGTCACCTGTTCACCCAAGGAACTAGCAATCATAAAATATGTCCGCTTTTTTTTTTCATTTTTTTTTATTTTGTTGTAAATAATCTAATTACAGATAAGACACTGAATACTTTTATTTAATAGCTAAACATTCAACTTTCCTAGATATTCTAAACAAATAAATGATATAAATGTTTCCGAGCCATACAGAAGAAAATATTATATAATGAACCAATACTGAGAAATAAATCGGGGAAATAATTCCAAAACAAGAACCACTAAAACCGTAGATATGCAAATCGGCTTACAGTTAAGATATTTCTTGCAAACCTTAATAAACCATTGGTCATATTTGACTGATAGAAAGCATGGCACAAAAAAAAACAAAAAAAAAAAAAAACTGTCGATTAAGTCTCATTCGAGAATCCAATCCAAAGTTGAGGGTGGCGATAAATGCTGTTCCCAGTCAATTGTGTGTAAAATTTGCTATCAATATGAAGGAATGTCTTAGTTTAAAAAAAGAACAACATAGTAGACCTGGGAAGATATCCGAAACACAGGAGAGAAAACGTGATACCACTTGAAATAGATAATGAAAAGTAAATGGGTCGAAACAGGAATCAATAAACAGGGAGAGTGTTGTATACTGCTCCTGCTCTTCTTCCTACCAGCTTGCACACTGCAACTGGATTTGATAAAAAAATTGACGAACACTTGTATAAAAAATATTACTTATGTTCTTTATTTCCCTGGCTTAATACGAGTGTGGGATCTGAGAGAGAGAGTCAAAGAGGTATTGAGTACATAAGGGGTTAACGGGAGGTTACTTCACTTTCTACATTAGACGAGATTTTCCTGAACATTTGAACATGACTGCTTTTATAAACACATCTACTCGAGGTAGATCACTCCCATCCGGTCAGGCCACCGAAATATTTTCTTTTCAGCTGATGACCCTGTACGTTTTGCTTCCGGGTTTTTTTCCGCTATTTCCCTAGTCTAGGTCATCTAATTTCTCATTTCAATGTATCACGACCACTTAGTTTGCTCAGTCGGCTCTGCAGAGGGGTAAGACCCCACCACATACGAATGTCCTGATATGACACTAAACAATCTGATGGTGAGGCTTCAGTAATGGTTGAGCTTTGGGGAATGCGAAATACCCCTTTATTACCATCGCCCATCGGAGTGGTAGCACCGGATAAGGGTCAAACTGCGTATTTATGCTAAACTGATTTGCTCGAAAAAGAACTGTTTTGTCATCTAAACAGAGTACTTATGCTAAACTGATTTGCTCGAAATAGAACTGTTTTGACATCTAAACTGTACTTATGCTAAACTGAATTATCTGAAATAAAACTGTTTTGATATTAACTCTGTGTATTGGCCAGTTGGCTGAGTTGTAGAATACCCCGATTGCACCTCTGCAGAGGTTGAAGACCCCACCAATGAATGTCTTAGATATAACACTAAACAAACTTATGGTGAGGTTCCAGTGATTATGGGGCTTTGGGGAAGGCGGGGAGCCCCTTCATTGCATTGCTCCCAGGTCCATTCTTGTCCGGAATGGTCGCACCTGATAGGGCTCTATCTATGGGTTATATAGAACTAAACTGTATACTATGCTAAACTTAATTGTTTGAAATAGAATTGTTTTTGACGTTTAAACTGTCTACTTACGCTAAAAGGAATTGTTTGAAATGGAACTGTTTTTGACATTGGAACTTTACCTACACTAAAATGAATTGTTTAATATAAAACTGCTTTGAAGTTTAACTGTCTGTAAAAAAATCTATAGTGCATCTAAACTGAATTGTTTGAAGTAGAACTGTTTGAATAAACTGAATAGTTTGAAAAAGAAATCTTTTTGACAATTTAACTCTGTATTCATACTGAACTGAATTGTTTGAAATAAAACTGATTACTTCTTTTAAAATGGATTTGGCGTTAAATAACCCACAAAGATTGATAGGTCTTAAAACCCAAACAACCAGCCAACGACCTCTCAGTTAATTAACCTGTCAAATTGTTACTGAATTTCCTATTTAAGCAAGCCTGTCTTATCTTTACCTATTAAGCTTTTAGCTACTAAGGCGTATATCCTTTTAACAAAAAAACAAAACAAACATTTCTCTCATTTCAAACTATCGACAATACAACAATAGTATGCAAGAAATTTCCCTGGTAATATTAGGTTTTTTAGGGAAATAATTTTCAATTTTACTATAAACAGTTGAAATTAATTTGAATATTATGTGTATCAAAAAATCAGATTCATTAAAACTTTTTAATTTTTATCACTTCTTTCAGAATTTTATGCAAAGAGTTATCTGCCCTTAATTATGAAGATGAAAAAAGAAAAAGAAATGATGCAATTATATTGTTGTTTCGTAAGCGTTCAAGTCGGTCGTAATGCCTCTTTATAGTAGCCAATATTTAAAGAGCATAGAATGAAGGATCCAGTAGAAATCGAACATTACCTCGATTGTTTCAAAAGTTTCATTGAAGAAGTACGAATCTTAAAAATCAAGAGGGTAAAAAAAACATTTTCAGTTAAGGAAAATACGACCAGTACCGGTTAATCAATGAGATTCAGTTTCGATTCCTGACAATATTTGGCCACATGTTGTCAGTGAGATTCTGCAGAAGTATACTAACTTGACATATGAGACTGCACCTTATCCAATATATTCTCCTAATCTCTCACTCACCGACTACAATTGTTTAAAATATTAAGACACATTAAAAAAAAAAATTGCGTTCCACAGTAGAAGTAGAAACTACATTCAAAATTTGATTGGAATCAAAACTATTAAAGTTTTGTTAATGGATGGCTCAACTGCATATATCTTCAGGGATTATATTTTGACTAATTAAAATACAATTTAAATTCATTAGTGAAGGAGTAAACGTTCATTCAAAAATCACATTATTTTCCATACCGCCTGAGATTTTGGCTGTTCATGTAATTAACTGTCTAAGTTTCTAAAATATTTTCATTTTCTCCAAATTATTACGGTACCATATAATTTAACTGGACAAGACGGGAAATCTGAAAATATACAGTTACTGGAAATACATTTTTCGACGCAGATCGGCATTTTGTAAAAGAGAAGATGATTGTCTGGCATTCTTTACTTTTCCTTATTATGGTTTTCGCACATTTCTATGAATTTCTAGTATCATACGATATTTCCCGCGAAGATCTTTCAAAATTGTTTTAACAAAGTATTGGCTGTCTGAATAGGAAACGTTGTTACAACTTCACGATAATACAGTATTATCATTTCTACCTGCTCAAAGGGACAAAATGATGGACTGTATATAAAACAATATTACCTTTTAATACATTTCAGTTTTTCTGGTTATTCTAGAATTGACACACCAATGGGATTCGTTTACCTATAAATGTGTAACTTTGTCATGCAGAAAACTGATGCAGTATTTTCCTGTGCCATCGTTTGTACAATGATATGGAAGTCTTAGTCATGTACAAGTACGATTTGAAAAGAAATATTTAGTTCCAAGGAAACATGTATATTGAAAAACGTACCAATGTCTTCGGTTCTAAAAACGATGTTTTCACCTAGTCATTCTTATTATTTATATATTTTTATATGTCATGAAAGGTTCCTAGCATTCTGAGATTGTAAAGGATTATTTAGTAATTTATGCATGTTATATTTTCATAATGCTACACTGTTGCCACTCGAATGAATCTTTTTAGTGTAGACATCGGTTCCAGATCTAAGCAGGAGGCGCTATCACCAAATGAATGTTTATAGTCTTGTAAGCATCCTCTGCTATGTCGGTAACTCCATCAGGTTTCTTACTTTATTGACATATCAACCTTTCTATGTTATTTAAGGCCAGCCACCCTATCTAGAAGAAAAGTAGTGGTACTATTAAACCCATAGCTGGGAGGATAAGGTTTTTCCCAAGGGTATATGTCCGAAAGTGAACTAATAGCGCAAAAGGAGTTCGAACTCGTTAATTAGAATTCCAAAGTCAATCGCTTTAACCATTTCATCACGAGGACATCCCTGTCAGTAAATCTATGATTTTCATCATTTGTTATGTATAAAAAGAATTTCCCGTTTCTTTTTCATTATCAAAGTTAATTTTACAGTTTAATAATAACGTGTTCTTTTTCTTTAACACAAATTTTTTTTTCTTTACTCACCAACCGACGAATGTTCAAACTCTTTGACTGAAAGCACCTGTATTAGAAAAAAAAGAAAAAGAACGTTATCACTGGATTTCTAAGTTATTATCTTTCGTTATTTTTATTCTCTCTCCGATCGGTCTTTGATGCCATGAAAAAAGGAAAAAATTGACAATGAACGCCACATGTTAGCTTAATCATTCATCAAAGAGCAGTCCCTTATAGGTTCTTTCGGTTCTTCATTTTGCGTTCACCGAAAGAGAAATAGACAGAAACACAAAATCAATTATATATGTGTGTGTGTTCGTTGGTTGGTTGTGTTTTTATGGCATACCAACCTTTGTAGTACACAGTTTAATTATCAAAAACATTTCAATTTCAAACTATTCAGTGTGTGTGTATATATATATATATATATATATATATATATATATATATATATATGCGTATCACAAGGTCTTTTAAGAAGAGTTTATGATGCTTGCATTCTAAATGTTCCTTCTCCTTGACCAAGGTAAGAGAGTCAATTCTGCTCAACTTTTTACGCATAGTTGGAATGAGAATTATTGGATTTATACCTTCCTAGTTATATATATATATATATATATATATATATATATAACCTCGACTTACAAAAACTCCATTATATAAACAATTCATAAAACGAAACGGGCTTCCAAGAAATTTCCGTCCCATTTACGAAAACATATTCAAGATACGAAATCGAAAATCTGAAGTGCCACCCAACTGTCTTCCTCCCAGAATTCATTTCATTGCATCACCTGAACGCTTTTTTTGTGCTCTTGTCTTGTAGTTTTTAAATGTACCACCATACAAGCTGCTCTCTCATAAGTTATCTCCCAACAACTTGTTGCTCCCATAATCCCTGCGATGCTTCGTCACACCGTACCGAACAGCTCTCGTCCATTGTCTTGTGTTTTCCTGTTGTATATTTCGAGTGAATTTTGTAAATTCGCATCTAATAATTAGAGGTCAAAAAAATTAATTTCCAGACGTAATGATAAGAAGAAAAAGATTATTATAGTGGAAACAAAGCTGGAAATCGTAGCTTAATAAGAAAAAGGCTTGCGTTTCATAGTACGAAAATTCTAAGATAAGAAATCACCTTCGGAACAAATTTTCGTTTTTCGAGGGATCACTAACTCCACCACGCTTCCGTTTCGAGTGGGTGACGCTATAAATCGTGTCCCCTACAAGACCGGTCACAGAGTACAATATAAAGCGTATCATATAACCGCTGGCGTAGAAGCAGAGAGGAAAATCTATTAACTTGCTTCCCGATTGTCGTGACCTTATAATGGTATAGTTCCCTACAATAACATAGTTGGATGTTAGTGGAATGTTCATAAAGGATGAAACTTTCCTATTGTCATCATCATCATATCGCGCTGGTAGCACGGATATCCCTGACGCTCTCTCGCCACTCCTCCATATCGTTCATTGCCCTAGGTAGGTTTTCAGGACAACATCCTGTATCCTTTCATAGCTGCTGAATGTATGTTCGTGCTGGTCGTCCTGCTTTTGCACGGCCATGTGTGGGGGTCCATAAGAGTACATCACTTATGAGTTCGTCCCTGCTTCTCCAGCAGTGTCCTGCATGTCTGGCTCGTCTAACTTGAATAGTTTTCGTGATAGGGGGTAGGTGGCCGTACAGTTGGTGTCTTGTGGGGTGTTGCCGCCAGGACATGTTTAAGATTGCACGTAGCATTCTTGTTTAATTGCCGTCTAGCTTCTTCTCCAGCCGTTTTGTTAGCGTCCATGTAGTGCAGCCATATAGCAGTATCGATGTGACCGCTGCCTGGAAGAAACTGCATTTCATTTTATCGGTCAGGTCTGATTTCCATATAATCGATAACCTATTGATAGCTGTCCATGCTTTCGCTAACCTCGTTTCGATGTCCTTTTCGGTTGATTCGACGCTGCTTACTAGCTCAGTAAATTTGTCTACGAGTTTAAGAGGGGTTCCTTCTAGAGTGGAGATGTCCCCCGTTTGGTTATAGCACATATATTCCGTTTTGTGTGCATTAACATAGAGGCCTATGTTTGCTGCTGCTCGTTCCAAACTATGCAGTAGTGTTTCGGCTTGGTCAGGTGTATTTGCCAGTATCGCTATGTCATCGGCGTAGTCGGCGTCGGTAATTGTTGTTGCGGGGTATCTTCTGCTTCTTTTCTTCGTCAGTTCGAAGTCATTCTCTTTTTTTTTTTTTTTTTTGCTTTTGTCAATCGATGTTCTAAGTACGTAGTCTAGACAAATGATAAAGAGGTACGGAGCCAGCGTGTCCCCTTGTAGTACTCCTGCTACAATGTCGAAGAATTCTGTGTCTCCATCTGGTGATCGTACTTTTACTTTAGTGTTTCTATAGAGAATCGTTATTGCCGCTACGGTTTCTTTAGGTATGCCGTACGCTTGTAGGATTTGTTCCATCTTTCCTCTGTGAATGGAATCGAAAGCCTTGCTAAAGTCAACAAAAATTAATGTGGCTTGTAGGTTTTTTGCCCGTACACCTTCAAGGATTCTACGGATGGTTAATATTTGAGGTCGTGGATCTATTTCTTCGGAAGCCATTTTGGTTTTTTCTACGTATGTTGTCGATTTCGGGTTCTATGCGGTTTCGTAGTAGGGCATTGTAGATTTTGGCTGCTATGGATGTAAGTGTTATGCCTCGGTAGTTTTTGGCTAATCCGAGGTCCCCCTTTTTAGGAAAGGGGGTATGCATCCTTTCATCCATCTATCTATCGGATTTTGATTGTTTACTGTGTTGCAGTGTCGGAGCAGTATGTCGTCGAATTGTCTGGTCTTCCATACTTCCAGGGGAATTTCGTCCAGCCCTGCAGCTTTCCTATTTTTAATTTTTCTGAGAACCGAGTCGAGTTCTTCATGTGTGAACGGTCCTAGTTTAATGTCTAATTGTTTGCTAATTATTCTGGTGATTGGTTCATGCGTTATTTTTGGTGGGTTTCCAAATAAGTTTTCGAAGTGCTGTTTCCACAGTTTTATTCTTTCTTGTTGGTTTGCTGCTTTCAGTTTTGCTTTGGCTGTGTTCTTTGTTCTACTCACTTCGTTTATTGTTTGCCAGGTTATCCTAGATTGTCTATCTTCCACCGAGTCTCTAATCTTATCTATCTGATTTTGAATGTATTCTGTCTGTTCCTTCATATATATGCCTGCTAATTGATATTATGCCGTTTTTAGTTTTAAGGCGTTTGTGTTTGTTGGGTTTTTTCGATAGTTTTTGGAGGCTGTTTTCACTAATGCACGTTTTTCTCTCACCGCTAATGTTTCCCAAGGGACTCTATATTTAGTTTTGAGTTTCAAAAGAGGAGTATGCCTCGCAATTCATTGCACTATTTTTCCATTTCTTGTTTATAAGGACGTAGTCTATCTGAGCTTTAGTATTGTTTGCGTACGTGTATGTCCATAGTTTTCCCTCCCTTTTTGGTAGTTTGTATTGAGGCATGCTAATCTATTTTCTATCATGAAATCTGTTAGATGTTGCCCATTCCTATTTGACGTGTTGTGGAGGCTGTATTTGTTGTTTCCGTTTTTCCCGATTTGTGCATTCATGTCTCCGCCAATGACTAACATGTTGTGTTTCGGGATGCTACGCACTAATGAGGATAACTCATTGTAGAAGGTGACTAGTTCAGTTTCTTCACTAACATTGGTGTAGGGCTGTAGCATGAGATGATTGTTGCTCTGGGGTTGCCGTTAAAAGTAGCTGCCATCATTCTAGGTTGTATTTTCTCAACGCTATTTATCGTTTTTAATGCTCTTGGTCCTATAAGTAATCCTACCCCTCCTACTGCAGCGTTGACAGAGTTTTTCCATGCGGATACGGTGACAAGCGACCACCCATTGCCAGTTTCGTGATATTTGATATCTTCGGTGTGCGTGTATTTGTGTTCTTGTATGCATATTATGTCAATCATTTCCGCCTTGTTTCACAGCTAGCATCTCAGCAGAAATCAGGAAAAAATATCTGACAAGAAAGCATGATGTTCCAATAAATTCCTCGTAACATAATCACTGGCAAACCTCAAAGCGTTCACAAAACTCAATTAAAACAAATGAATTGATATGAACCCAGTTGGGATGTGGTTAATGCCATACAGGTGTATCAATAGGGATATGTTTAACAAAACAATGAATGTTCTAAATATTTAGCGAAAAATATCCTGATATTAGCAAGGAAATATTTTCAATGTATAATAAAGAAAAAAAGGATGATGTTATTGAACTGTGAAATTGACTGTGATAGTTAAAAAGAAACACAGAAAGTTTTTTTTTCATTCATTTGAGCCTATCATGAGAACTCATTTTTTTTCTTTTTTAAGAAAATCTTGCGACAGGTTTAGAACGTAATCTCATAAAAGTAAGACCCATCTCTCCCTCTCTCTCTCTCACTCTCTATCTATCTATCTATCTATCTATATATATATATATATATATATATATATATATATATACGTGTGTGTTTATGTGTACGCACATGCAGATATATACTAAAAAGTCAGAGTTCTCATTTTAGTATATATGAAATAACTACATGCCGAATAAAATATATGATTTACAACAAACTAAATCTTTTAGAACAATATATCCGCTGAGACATTAACAATTTTAACAGATACAAATTTTAACTTCAAACAAAGCTTCAAAAGGGAAACAATGGCTTCTGGGTTATAGAAATATGCAAAGAAAAAAAGATAAAACATCTTCGCACACTTGCCCCAAATGGCTTTACCATCAACGCTAAATTTCCTCAGCACACAGCTTTGAAATAGGATTGATTGATTAGAAGTGACAGATAAACATATAAATGACAAATGCCCAAACAAAGAGTTGCGTCTTATTTGAAATATATTTCGTCTATGCTTAATATATATCTACAGAAAAGAGTTCCGAACCGGGGGTCTACGATGACAGAAATCCTATCAAGAGTAGTTTAAGAAACTTGGATAATAGAATATAATTCTCATTCAACAAATGGATATACTACGTCACTAATGAACATTTCGGGTTTTTTATTGGGGTGGGTTGCATATCAACCCATTTAAAATCTATTTTTAAAACTTCATAAAAAAAACAACTTTTTGGTCCCCAAAATATTTTTTCTTGACAATGACCTAAAAATGAATCTAGTTGAGAACAATGAAAAAATTAATAAATATAGAGAAATAACCCTATTTGATGTAACTCATCCCTTTTGTTCATCTTATATATATTCCAGCCTCTTTATGTTTTTACTTGTTTAGAAAACGCTCTGCACGTATCAAACGATTCTCCTTCGTCACATCCAACATAATCTGACACCTCCACACCAAATACGACTTGTATCGGATGTCCTAATGCAAAAATCGTCTGATAGTGCGTTCTGAAACCTCGAGGTCATTCACAGTGGCTCTTATTCACTTCCCGGTGGTTTATTGATTATGTTTGTACAAAGTTATGTGTTCTGATTATATTAGGACGGCGTATGTTTTGTGTTTAGATAGTGATGTTGGATCCTGTCAACAACTTCAAGCTTTTTCCGAATATTGACAACGAAGGACTGAGCAACTTTCACGAAGCCGGCTATCTTCTCTATCATTATGCCGCTCTCTTTAGTTTATGATAGCAACGTGCCTCATCATTTGATGGGTCAATATGCTTTCTAACATTATTAGAAAATTAATCAAAGAAACATGAGTTAAAAGAAAAAAAGAAGTTTTTAAAAATGTTCTCAAAAGACTGACATATATATATATATATATATATATATATATATATATATATATCTCGAAAGAGTGATGTAATGGTTAATGAGCTCGGTGATACGGATTTAAATCCATGTAATGATGTTTGCATGGTATATAGCACAAATAACTTTGGGAAAGGTATGGATCAAACCATTCTCCATCCAGCTATGGAGAAATAGTTGAACAGTGTTCTTTAAAATTGGTATGGCTGCCAGTCCAGGAGAAGGAAAACTCTGGATTCAAACCAGGCAAGATCCCCCTAAATTGACCTTTTGTCGCAGTCTGATTGTACTAATGGGATTGGTTAGTGAGATCAATACGCGACTAGTGAAGGCCGGGAAATCTATCGTTAGGTTATCGGTTATATGGAAGTCGGACCTTTCTGATAAAATAAAACATATTTTTTCTAAGCAGCAGTCGTTCGATTCTACTATATGGATGCACCATATAGGCGCTCACTAAATGCATAGAGAAAAAGCTTAATGGTAATTGTACAAGAAAGCTACGAGCTATATTGAACAAATCCTAGAAGCAACGTCCCACAGAACAGTATCTGTACGGCCATCAACCTCCCATCTCTAAAACCACTCAAATTAGACGAACAATACATACGGAACACTGCCAGAGAAGTAAGAGTGAACAAATTAGTGACGTTCACTTGTTGACCCCTTCACAAGGGCAAGCAAGTTTTGGACGACTAGCTAGAAGTTATCTACAACAGCTCTGTGCAGACACAGGATGTAATCTAAAGGACCTGTCGGATGTGATAAACGATAGAAACGAATGGCAAGAGATTCAGGGGAATCCTTGCTAATGGCATTACACCATGATGATGATGATGATATATATATTTATCCAGAGAAAGAGAGCAAGGGAAATATCGGCTTAAAAAACAGTGTAGGTACTATTTACCGACCCCTCCGCTCGGGCAGGATATGACACAAGGTCAATTTTTAAGCGGAGTTTAACAGGTTTTGAATTCAGAGTTTTCCTTCTCCTAGACTAGTTGCCTCACCAAGGCTGAAGAACCTAGTCCGTCCTACTATTTACCCATAGTTGGAGGGAGAATAAGGGGGTTCATACCTTTCCCAAGGGTATTTGCCCGAAAGTGAACGTAATAGCGCGACTGGAGTACGAACTCGCGTACTACGATTCCGCAGTTCATCGTTTTAACCATTACACCACGAGGACACCCCCCAAAAAAACAGTGTAGGTAAAAACACAGAAACTCTGAATGATAGGCAGTGAGATAAAGAGAGATTTATCAATAATCAGCCTCTCAGTATAATTTACCGATTCACTTTGATCGTGCGGTTTATGTTTGGATGAGGAATTATGATTATTTTTTCTTGTCTTTCTTTTTTTATCTTTGGTTTTACTCTATTTTCCTTTTTTAAAAGAAATAATCATAATTGCTTCTTTGTGGATTTTATTCAAACGCAGTCTCTTCATTTCTTAACAGTTTATCAATTTCGACGTTCATTTTATTCACTTTGATATTCAGATCTATTTCGACGACGTTTCTTGATCGCATTTCCCTTCACTTTTTTGTTTATTCGAATTAGATTTTTTTTCTTCAAATATACAGTTATATTTTTACGATGTAAGTAATCAATCCTCTCCTATTTATCTCTGCCTTATAATTTCACATATGGATTATTCTGTTATGTAATGCTAATTGTCACGATTAAGGAAAACAGAGAGACGTGATCAAATCCTTGAAAAATGTATTTGTTTTTGACTTCGCTCTATTTACCTTAGTCAATGTAACGTATGGATCAACATCTTCTATACCCATTTGTCTGCTTTCTACAAACTCGTAGGTATACAAACGTGTTTAGAATAAGTAAAAACTCAGAAAACGAAACTAGGTCGCGTGTTGCTAGGAAATCTACATTATGAAAACACATTTGCTATTGTAAACGCAGCACCATCACTGATTTGTCTTGACTGCAGTCCTATGTTCCAGAAGTTCTCTACAAGAGCCTGCAAGAAGACTTTGTCGTTGTGGAAAATGGAATCGGTGACCCGAGTTCAATTCCAAGACGAAGTTGTTTGCGTTTCACTTAATGCTAATGCATTTTGGAAAGGCATGAATCTATCCTTACCCCACAGGTATAGTTAAATAGTTAGGATATAGTTAATAGCACTTCTCTTGCCTGAGTAAAGCAACAGGTCAGTAGATGGAAAAGTCAGAATTCAAAACAGCAATGCTCACTTAAAAATGATCGTTAAGAAGTTTGGTAATAGAAAAATCTACCAAAACAGAATCAATTCTTCTCTTTCATACTGATATATCTATATTTTTTTATCAAGTTAAAACGTATGTAATATACGATATTCTGGATTAATGTTGATGACACGATTTATTAAAATATTATTGTTTAGTAATGATAATATGCGTAAGTTTTAACTTATTCTTTGAACTTATACGAATATTGTTCGTAATCTTTAGTATTCATCCCTATGTTCTTCCAAGCTAAAGAACACATTAGACATGATTTACGCTATGTGTTTCATAAAGCAAGTTCAACAAAATCCAATTGGCTCATATATATAAATGATAGATCGAATGAAAGAAAGTTGCAAGTGGTTGTTTTCCCGTTTTCCAAGTGTAGATATTAGACTAAAGGACGTCAACAGAAAAGAAGTTATCCTGTATCGCAATACAACTCAATAAACTAAAAGTCTCTTAGAGGAGCTCAGTTGGGAAAATTGCTTCATTCTCCACATTATCCCGATCGTGTTTCTTCTGATTATCGTTTATTTAGGGGAAAACGGAATAATTTGAATAGTCTTAGCTTGACATCAAGAGAAGCACTTGAACAATATTTTCCATCCGACCCTGCGGAATTTTACAACTGTAACATAGGTAAGGTTGTTGAGAGATAAAGTGAGGTTCTGGAAAACAATCGAGATTATGTAAATGATTGAATATTTTTAAAGTCATCATATTTTTATTCCTAATGATATATATCCTAAAATCAAACATTTCATTCATTGCAACCGTTTTTTTATTTGGATATCCTGCATTTCAGAAGTTCTGAATTTTTGTAACCTCAAAAATGACAGATCCCAGACTGTAAAGAGAGCTTTCTTACAAGTCATTTGAATGGGTTAAATTTTCGAACAAAATTCAAAATAGTGGTTTCGTTCTGTTTAATTAGTACTGGCTCATTGGCCAAGTGGAGAGAGTGTTCGCCAATGGTCTGGGAGACCTGGGTTCCTTTGGTTCGCGTCATACCAAAGACTTTAAAAATGGTATTTGATACGGCCTTGCTTAACACTCAGCAATATAAGATATGTATCAAGGGTAAAGTGGAGCAATCCACGGAAAGGGGTATAGCCCTCCCCTTCACCTCCGTGTAATAGCTATTGAAAAGGAAACCTCCGGGTCACCCTCGACTACGGTCGCCAAATTTACTTACTTTCACTGTTAAATTCATGGGTGCCAAGCATCTTTTTCTTATCTTATTTGGAAGTCAGTTTGATTGGGGATAAGTGGCTGAAATCTGGTATTTAGTAGGGTGTTGCTTCCAGGATTTATTTCAATGGGTACGCAACATCCATGTTTAGATTATATCTAGCGTTTATCCCAAGTGTTTCGTTAAAGTCTATTTACCGTTTAATTTTATCAGAGATATCTAATTTCCATACTGCCGTTAAACTCCTGAAAGCATGACATACATCAGCTATGCAGGATTTGATATCACTTTGAGCTGATGAGATATTTCTACCGAGGTATATGAACTACTCCACGAATTTCAGCTATTTAACATTTAATGGAGTGGATTTGAAATGGGCAGGTGCATTTCCAAGAAGCACAAGATCATCTGCGTAGACTGCATCAGAAATAGCTTCTCTTTGATAACGTCTGTTTCTTTCCTTTGTATCATGAAACTAATATTCCTTCATCAGATCTACTTATGATCTTAGTTCATAATTTTGGCAGATTAATAATAGAAATACTGCCACTACAATATAACCAACAAAATTCCAATATATATATATATATACTGAAATATTGTAATATTAAAGCAGTCTGGAAGACGCTATGAAATTTGACCTAAGTAATTAGCCAAAGAAAATATACATTTATATGAAAATATATTCATATTTACCTGAAAGTATTAATAAATATATAGGGATATAAATGTACATAAAATGTTATATATATGAAAATCTTCGTCTCTGAAAACAAATATGTATATATGTTTGTCTGTGTGAACGTGTCTGCTTGTGGAGATATTGTATAGGCGTTAAAACCTAAATACTTTGGCAATACTTCGTGTTTTGACAAATCGACTTTATTACTTATATATATGTGTGTGTCTTTGTGTGTTGGACCCCTCGGCTCATGTAATGTTTAGTAAGTTAGACGAGCAAATCTACACAAATGTGTTCGAGTCCCATTGGGCGCCCCATTCATAAAGCTTTGTGCTACATGTAAACAAAAAGCTTATTAAATTACTGTATTTATACATCATTGTGTGTAAATGGATAGATATATACAAATGAAGCTTTTGCTCATACCAGGGGAATATAAGAAAGAAAAAGCCGAAGTAAGTATGTAAATGTGTTCATGAGGTCTTTTAAATTGATGATATTTCCCCCAAAACTGATCGATATCATATATATTATCATGTAGCTTGACTTAGCACCCAGTCACTTCCAGTTCATTCCATTTACTTTTTATCTACTTTTCTCCATAGAGAAGAGCATAAAATCAATTGAAACCCACTCTCAGAAAGTTTTACGCTTGAAGACACGGAAAAATTCATTAAATATTTGCTTCACTGGTTGAGGGAACATAGCATATAACGAAATTGATACTCTGTCAATGGTCTTCGAGATACGTTTCATAAATGTCGATTTACGCGAAGGTATTTATGACATATATATATCGTTGGATGGTGAACAGTCTTGCTTTATGTAAAAAGGAATACCTTTCTTTTTCTATCTAAACATTTTTATTGATTTTTGGGGAGAGTTAATGAAACCTGATAAACGAATCTTATTTGAAAATCTTGATGGACTCTCTGAACTAGGCGTGTACGTTAAATGGTCCGATGTCGTTCCCTTCTTAGTCAGAGGAGGAAGTGATGAATAGATAAAAAGAATCGTTGCTGTAAAAAGAAAGAGAAACTCGATTATTTTGTAAAGTTATATTGGTCAGACTTTTTGAGTATTTTCAACATTTTGTTAGTGAAATTTATTATTTATTATTCCACTTTCTTTGTATTGCTTTTTAGTGAAAAAAAATAGACGCTGTAAAAAAACAAAACAACCTTGGTGTCTGTTGATGTTAGGATACAAGTTGTTTGGTTGTTTTGTTTTACGGCGTATCAACCCTTTTCGGGTGATTTGACGCCAAATTAAATTTCAAGCAATTTAGTTTAGTATATGTATAGTTTTTGTTTACAAACGGTTTATTGACAAAACAGTTCAGTTTAGCATAAGCATACAGTTTCAATATAGGAAAAGTCCTATTTCAAGCAATTATGTTTAGCAAAAATTCAGAAAGTTCTATTCCAAAGAGTTCAGTGTAGCATAAGTACACTGATTCAATGTCAAAAACAGTTCTTTTTCAAACAATTCAGTTCAGAATAAGTAAATATCTTAGTTCTATTTGATCCATAGATAGGACCCGATCAGGTGCTACCACTCCAGACCTGAGAGGACATGGGAGCGATGGTAATAAAGAGGTACTCCACATTCACCAAAGCTCCAGCATTACTGGAACCTCACCATCAGATTGTTTAGTATCATATCTAGGACAGTTGTTAGGAGAGTCTTACCCCTCTGCAGAGATGCGTTCAGTATATTCTACGGTCCCAGCTGACTGAGCAAGTAGGAGACGGGAGATTTAAGTGTTTCCGTGATGCATCGTTCAAATAAATTGTTATAAATTCTTCTACCTTCCCTTTTTTTAGTTTTGACTATAACATTGGCATTAGAAATGTCTTATAAAAACACTATTCTTATCTATTATTTGTTTATTAAAGGGGTGATAATAACCGTATTTATAAACACTCAATCGTTCTGTTATAGGTTTTCATATATTTTGATGGACATGTGAAAGGTCAATGGTTAACGGACATTGTAGAATGAAAATAAATTTTCGGAAACTAAAGGTTGTATTTATTTTCTAATATCACAATTTCCCACGTTGATTACGCCGGAAGGCAAGGGTTAAGAATGTCTACAAGAGATATAACGAATATATATATATATATATATATATATATATATATATATATAATCACTCTGCCTTTATTTATCAATCGATTTATTTACCTATTCAAGTGTGTTCATCTATTTTCCATCCATCAGCCTTCTCATATCTCTCTATTTTGAGGATATATATATATATATATATATATATATATATATATATATGAGGACGGAAATAAATTCATATATATATAAACTACACCTGTGTGAAGAATATTGCTTGTTTTTCACTTACCTGCACTTATGTCTATATATTTATCAAACATACATACTAAAAAAATGGACACACATAAGCAAACTGAAAATTAAAGAAAGATAGAAAAAGATGAGTTGTCTACTAGCGGATACAGGCTTCTGTTTATATCTATTGCTTTGAATTCTGAAGATCATTTATCGTAAGTAGTACCCTACATTCCTTTTTTCGATTCTGAACAAATATATTAAACCGTGAATGTATTTATTTTTCTAGTGAAAATTTAGCACAGACTATTCTCATCAAATTTTACGTAACCATTTCTCTTCCGTAGTTCCATAATTTCCTAAAATTAGACATGCACTCACACAAAATATATATAAATATATATCCAAAATGCGCCCGTCTCCGAGATTTAGTCAACTGTCCATATGACTATAAAGAACTTATACATTTCTATTTACAAACAACCGTTATTTATGGATTAATCTTTCAAAAGATTTCACTCATCTTCAGAAATATTTTCATGCAGAAATTCGTTTTTAGTAAT
Source organism: Sepioteuthis lessoniana (assembly GCA_963585895.1). Classification (NCBI taxonomy): domain Eukaryota; kingdom Metazoa; phylum Mollusca; class Cephalopoda; order Myopsida; family Loliginidae; genus Sepioteuthis; species Sepioteuthis lessoniana. Next base: position 46,792 of record CAUZXS010002086.1, read on the forward strand.
ACGTCAGGAAGCAAATAAGATTTTGTTGATTTTTTTCTATGTTAATTGGCTACCCTGGGTTTACAAATTTGCGACATTTGTAGTCCTTTGACGTATTCATGAAACTTGTAAAAGGGTTTTGATTTTTATGCCAGAAAAAAAAGAGTCAGTCTGAATCTGTTTGAGATTTTGTTTATGGAATTTTTTCATATTTTGTCACCACTCGTCTACAAAAAAGTAACACTTTAGTTTACAATATCTAATAGACTAAATCATATTAAAAATCTAACTCGTCTGAAATAACTTTGAAATGATACGAAACTGTGTACCAAAAGATCATTCTTTGCTATGAGTCAGTTCTTGATTGTAATCTCGCAGAAGAAAAAGAGACAAATGATCTTTTGTCTTTCAAAAATTTAGAATGTGTTTCTTAGAGTCCAGTCTCTTCGTTATTATATTAGAAACATTTGAATCACAATTGTTCTTTTTATCACAATATTTGCCTAACTTTTAAGCTACTGTTTGCACTTATTATTGCAAATTTTCATTTCTGAGTTTTTAACAGCAGCATAAGCTGATGGCCTTCCACTGAAATTTGAGTGACATCAAGTCTTCGAGACTCTTTTCACTATTCTGTTCCATCCTAGTTATGCCATCGTCTTGATGGTCTCAATTGTCCTCCCATTTCCTAGTCTTTCAGTCCCTTTTCTAATTCTTTGTTGCCTGTACTGAGTGCACCAATTACAATTAGTATCACCATCACCTTTATGTTCCATAGTTTTTTTAGTTCCCTCGTAAGGTCTTGGTACTTATCGTTCTTTTCAAGTATACTCTATGGTCTCACGAAACAGTTAATTTCGCTATTTAGCAGGTTCACTTTTTTGTTGACTTTCAATAGTTCTGGTTGCCAAGCAGAGATTAGGTGATCTGTTTGTATTTCAAATTCCCATAGATATGTGTCGTCTCATTCTGTTGTGCATATACGATTTGTTCGTATGGTCCAATTTTATCTTCTTGCACAATTCCCAGTGGATCACATTCCCCACCCAGTCATATCTAGTCATATACTCTTTTAGTGCTAATTTGATGCATTTGCTAGTTCTTTTCGCCTCTATAACCACATAACCCATATTGCAGTTTTTTTTTGTATCATAAATTTTGATTTGAAATAGTTGGCCTTTATGGAGTTTCTTTTTAGCTGCTATTAGAAAAGATTCAGTTTCTCTTTAAGGTTTCTTTTCTTAGCCATGTCCAAATTATCTCATGTGAGATTTTGCTTATCTGTTGTTGGAAATATTCATATAGAGTTTTTTTCCAATTTTTGTTTTTCTGTAATTGTTCTGTAGATTCCGTTGTGGCCCATATCTTTTTTCTGGTGTCTGTAATCAGTCTCTCTCTCTCTCTCTCTCTCTCTGACTTTTTTGTTATTTTCTTTTTCTCTGGTCCATCTTTGAAGCTCTTCTCTCGTCCACTTTAAGAATCGTCCCGAGTATCTTACAAGGGGGAGAGCCTAGGTGTTAATCACTTTCATATTTCTTCTATATTGTTTGGTTTCAAGTATTTTTCTTTTTCTCTTGGGACACTCTTTTTTAATTTACTTCAATATTCCCGCTTTTATCTCCATTTGCATGGACAGCTATAGTTAGGCTATCGATCTTATATAAATCAGACCTGACCGATAAAATGAATCGCAGTTTCTTCCAGGCAGCGGTCGTATCAATACTGCTGTATGGATGCACTATTTGGACGCTAAGTAAACGGCTGGAGAAGCTAGACAGCAATTACACAAGAATGCTGCGAGCAATATTAAACAAATCCTGGCAGCAACACCCCTCAAGGCAACAACTATACGGCCACCCCTCTCCCATCACGAAAACTATCCAAGTTAGACGAACCAGACATGCAGGAAACTGTTGGAGAAGCAGTCGAACTCATAAGTGATTTACTCCTGTGGACCCCCACATATGGCTGGACAAAGGCGGGACGACCGGTTCGAACATACATTCAGCAGCTATGTGAGGATACGGGATGTGGCCCTGAAGACCTACCAGAGGCGAAGAACGATAGGGGGAAGTGGCGGGAGAGGGTCAGGGATATCCGTGCTAGCGGCATGACAAGATGATGAAGATCTCAACTTGTTTGTGTCCGCTTGCAGTATTCCAGGTATTCTTAAATGTCCTTTTCTGCGAGCGTTCTTATTCTTTATTTGGTAGTTTAAATCCTTCCGTCATTTTTAGTTTCCCGCTTCTCATTATTAACATAGTGCATTTTTCAAAGCTTAATTTCATCACTATATATTCTCATTTCCTGTATTAGGGTTTCCGATACTTTTTTAAATTTTTGGCAAAGAGTTTGATGTTGTCCATGTTCATATAATTTTTTTGTAATATAAAAGAACGCACCGACACCAACTCGTGGTTCGAATACGGATCTCAAGCTAACAAACACAAGTGTTGAAATGGATTGTGCTACAAGAGTTCACGTCACTAGAAGTGATGGATATATGAATCGGTCAGACACAGATCTGGAAAGACGAGCAGAGTAGACATATGCAAAAGACGTGAAATGTAACATTATGATTTAGTATTTTTTAGCATTCCATACTCACTATTCGACATTGTACGAGATTGAAGAAATTTCAAGTATCGGCCAAAATAACCCCAATCAATAAACATTACAAAATTATTATTCGTAATTCTAGTAAAATTTAAGTACTTGCGATTTTTTTTCACTAACATGAGTTGGTGGTCCTTCATTGGAGTCTGAACGACAAAAGAATCCTAGAGGCCTGAGGAGACTTCCTTAGTTTTTTAGCCGATCTTAACAATGCTGTGGTCAGTATGGTCTCGTCTCTTCATCTGTTTTCCAATTCTTCAAGTATTTGTCTAAAAATTAGGGACTGCTCCAAGTGCACCAGCTACAATTGGCTCTACCGTCACTATCATGGTCTATATATTTTTTTAATTATCTGGCAAGGTCAAAGCATTTTCTTTTCGCTTTCTGTTATTTTCATTTAGTGGTCAGCAAGAATGGTAAAACCAACAAGATGACATTCTTTTTTTACTCAGTTTTTAAACTCTATTTCTAATCTTTTGGCTGAGATTTAGGAATCTGTTTGTTTTAATAATATTATTATTATTCATGGCGAGACTTTCACACCAGCACTTGTACAGTCGAGTCTGAGTGACAACACGTCCCCCAGATCTCCCAGGCTGTTCTCGGTATCCTAGTTGAATTTAGCAGTGTTGTGGTCTTAATGGTCTTTATTCTTCTTCTGATCTCTATTTCACACACTTTCTTATTTCATTCTTTTTAAAGCTTCTAATCTTTCTCTGGTGTTTAACAAAAGCAAGTGTCCTCAGGTATCCAGGAACTCTCTCGCTGATCAACCTGATTTTAACAATGCTGAGATCTGGATGGTCACGATTCTTCCTCTGATTTCCAATTCCTCCAGTCTATTTTCCAAGCACTTTGGAAGCTGTCCCAAGTGCACCAACTACAATTTGTAATACTGTCACCAACATCTTACACTGTTTATTTTGTTCTCTGGGAAGGTCTAAGTATTCACATATGTTTTCACATCCTTTAATTTTTAATCTGTGGTACACCTGAAGAGAAAAATCTACCAGAGGGCAAATTCTTTTTTCTTGCTAAGTAAAACTAAGTCTTCTGGCTGGGATTATTTGATCAATTTGTATCTCAAAATTCCATTATTATCATCATCATCATTATTATTCACTGTGAATTATTATGGCACCAATAACTTTCACTAAGTGACCGCGAAACCCCACAATTCCCCAGGACTCTTTTCTGTATTCTTGTCGATCTCAGTAGTGCTCTAGTTCTCATGATATCTTCGTTATGTCTTTCTTTTTTTTTTTCCTTTCTTTCTTTTATATATGTTATAGATCAAGTCAAGTTTCTTTTTTTTTCTTTCTTTTATACAAGTTATAAATCAAGAATAAAGACTTTTCTTATTTTATACTCATTTAGGTTGGCCGTCCTTTGTCGATGACGACCCGAAGTCTCCCTTTTCAATAGCTACTACACCGAGGTGTTGAAGAAAAGTCCTCTTCTTTTTCCTTGATGGCTCCATTTACACTTGACACTTACCTTATAATGCAGAGTGCTAAGCAAGGAGGCATCAAGTATCATTCTTTGAGTCTTTGGTATGACACGACCGTGGATTGAACCTAGGTCTAACGGGCAACTGGTGATCACTCATTTTTTTTTAATCTTGAAAAGCCCTCCCGCGGTCAATATATAAATTCTAAAACGTTTATATTCACTGGAATCACGTTAGAAGTTTCTCGTTTTGCAATGAATTAAACTGCAGTCATATCTTTTTGATGATTTTCCATTGTCCTTTTTAATTAATTCTTCACTTTAAGAAAACAAGAAAGTGTTTGTTGAGAAAGCCACATAATTCCCCTCCTTAATTTTGTGTGTTAAAATAATGAAAACAAAAATAAAACAATTTTATTATCTAGACGAACATCTTCGGTTTTTCAACTTGGGTAGACGAAAGCTAGACATTTAAACAGTAATCTAAATACCAAAATTTCATTATTTTTATATATATGTTACCCAGCTGTTGAAACGTCTTCATTTAAAATGCGAATTTTAAGATGAATAGAATTTCAAAACTGGGTCTCAATACTTCTTTTTTTTTTTTTGTCAAGCCTCATACGTTATACTTTTATATTCCTAAACTTTGTTCTTTCAAACATTCTTCTATCTTCTCTGAATGTGATAGGAATAAAAGAAGTATACACGAAAAGGTAATGGGAATGAAATCAGTTTTTCATCCTAAAACAAATCGCTGTAATTATCTAAACGACGTTAAAAAGGTACTGACGTTCTTAACATTCAGCAGGTAAACACAGTTCGTTTTGATAAAAAATTTAGAAGTAAACCATTTTCCATTTGATTTCAGGTCTTTTCCTATTAACATAAACCTATATACTATTTATCAAACCACAAAGAGAAAGCAACCAAATGATTCTTCCTTTTTTTTTAATTTGCTTATCTAAATTCTCAAACTTGGAAAATGTTCTTTTTGCGTGAAGTAAGATGATAATTATGCTCTCTTAATTTGGCTTTTTTGTTTTAACAGCATATAAACCTTCGTGGTTACTTACTTCCAAAAGCACTCGTGAATACTAACGCAGTTTAGTTCTATTTGAACTAGTTTCGAACAATTCAGTTTAGTATAAGTACGCAGTTTAAATGTCAGGAAAAGTTCTATAACAAACCATTCGTTTGGTATTACTTTTTGTTTACACACACTTGAATGTAAAAACAGTTCTATTTCAAACAATTCAGATTAACATAAGTACACTGTTTAGTTCTATTTGACCCATCGATTGGACTCAATCACGCACAACCACTCCGTGCCAGAGTGGACCTGGGATTGATGGCAATAAATGTGTACTCTGTATTTCCCAAATATCCAGTATTTCTGAAGCCTCACCATAATATTGTTTTGTGTCATATCCAGGACACTCATTGGGGGAGTGTTAACTTCTGCAGAAATGCAGACAGTGTATTTTGCAGTCGTAAATGTTTGGGCCTGATGCTCTGTAACTCCTAACTCTTTGGAATAAAAAATCCCATAAATTCCTCTTTAGTGTTAGTCCAAAAGCGAACGTATTTTCATGACTGGATTTCGAACTAGCTCACTACGATTTTGCAGTCAAACATGTCAGCCAGTACTCCACGGCGACTTCTCTCAATGCTTCCTTAGTTTTATTTTAAGTCACTAGAGTCAAAACAAGGGATTTTTTAAAAAATCTTTTAACATGACCGAAAGACACTTAGTTTTCTTTCCAATCTCTCCACCAGTACTTTTACGCAGAATCACTCTAGTTTTCTAAATCAAACAGGGTTGTGTCCCTTAGATCTATGTAAAAGAGAATATCCTTATGTTGTTGATCAGAGCATTTACAGAAATTATGATTTTTTTTGCTCTGTCGCTTCGGGATTTTGTTTCTGTTCCAAATGTTAAAGACAATTATAAATTAATCTAAATCGTGTTCTTTATGCAAAGTAATCAATATTATATACTTTATATAAATTAGTTTACTCTGAATTGTTCTATGTATATAGGTTCTTCGACATGATTTGAAACAAGGTTGCTTTTTTTAACGCATTATACCTGGTTTTATTTATGATATTTCTTCTCCTGGACTGGTTCCTGTATCAAGAATTATAGTATAATTCTCCTTACCTTCTACACATCAATTTCTAGAGAACACTAACGTAAAGTAAAACGTAAACGGTCTCGTCTACGATCAGAATTCAAGTGGCCGATTCAATTTCTTACGATTATAATTGATGCAATACGTGCGGCACCCTATTTTCTCCCAAATAAACAAATAATGATTGTGTAGATTTTTCTGTTTCTAAAGAAGATATAGCAAGCTGCAAGACGGCACATTTCTCGGGAACGTGGATTGTTAATCTTAGTGATAAGTTCATGTTTGCGTCCCCAATATAAAATACTATTATTCTTATATTACAAACGAACACACAATCTCTTCATGGGCATGTAAAATTTATTTTTGAAATGATTGGGATATTTTGAAGGGTTACATGAAGTATTATTTGTGAGAAAAATGTTTTATTTTCTTTATTTTTTCATTTTTACACTTAATGATAAATCAAAATTCGTCTGATATATATAGGTTTGGTTTCTTTTTTTAATGGCATATCAACCTTGTATGTTATCTAATGCCAATGCTATTCTCCTAGAAGAACAGTAGTGGTACTATTTAACCCATAACTGGGAGGATAGGCGGGTTCATACCTTTCCCAAGGGTATTTGCCCGAAAGTGAATGTAATACCGCGACTGGAGTACGAACTCGCGTACTACGATTGCGCAGTTCATCACTTTAACCATTACATCACGAAGACACCCCTTTGATATATATAAGAGAAAGAGAGATAATGTTTCATATATATATATATATATATATATATATATATATATATATATATGTGTGCAACATTTTCCCTTTTGAACATACTTGATTAAACTGGAAGGACTGTTCGTTTCTGCCCATTCTATATTTCATTGTTTAGATCTGCGTATGAGTTGTTTGATTTTTGGATAGAATTACACTAGGAAAGCTCTGTATCATTCCAGATTATTAATTTTACCACGAAGATGTCTCTAACTTGGGTTGAACATACATAGAAAAAATACGGCGTCTTCTAATATTCATTTGATCCAAAAACATTCAAGCGACTCGTAAGAAGACATGAACTGATCAGCAATAGAATAGTCAGATACAAAATGTTTGTACTATTTAATAAAATCTATGTGTGCGTGTGTATTTTTGTTACATAGTAGCCTTTTACAGCCGGTCCTTCCAGTGTAATTCACGTGGTATCACCCTGTCCATGTTTACCTTCCAAACTAACCAATTTTGATTTTCATTGTTATACAGAATGATTAAAAACTTTTATACAAGTATTATTGCCAGTTCATTCGGGTATAAAACGTTTTACCAATGTCACTTTGAGGGCTAGAGGGTCCAATATGCGCCATTTTATTACTCGTATTGTACGTTTAAAAAATCAATTAATGCCCAAGAACATTGATCGAAATTTGAATCAGCTTCCGGCTTTTCATCCCATATACATTAATAAACAGACACGAGTGTCTACGTGGGGTCTTGGTCACGTATTTATCTACTTTTCCCCTAGATTTGCACATTATACAGGCTGCTTCAAAAAAGTTGCAATATTTTCATATTCTAACAACTTGACCAATTCTCATACAAATTATCTAAAATTTTAGCGAGATGGGAAGAAACAATAAAAAATTCTAACTCTGACGGGTTATTTTTCTTTTGAGGAATAGATCTGCTACTCACTGGAAAAAACATTTTAAATATTAAATATAGAATTATCTGTTGCTTCCACGAATACAGTTAAAATATAAAATGATTTGTACGAGAATTGGTCAATAAGATTACGAAGTGATATCTATTTTTCCGAAACACTTTGTACATCTTTAAAATAAATATTTTTGAAAAACCCAGTATACAAGAATCTCAGTAGAAGGTTAAAATCTACTGCTTAATACTCACCAGATGTTAACGAATTCTCACACACACAGCAAATTGTGTATCTTTTTTCTTTCCCTTCCAAAAATCTACTTACATGGAAATCAAACAAAATCCGATGATTCATCTCCAGACTGTTTAAGAATAAAAATCATCTACATGATATGTGCATGTTATATCAATGATAATATAAAGCAAAAGTTAATATCACTGTCTTTACATCAAAACTTTTGCTGAGATAGGCACAATTTCCTTTTAACTTTGACATTTGTACTCTATTTATGAAGATCAATTCGACCTTTTTAATTGATACTTTTTTTCTAAAGCAAAATCCTGGTCGAGATAGCTAGTAATGTATGTGTAATGATTCTTGAAACAGTCTTCTGATTTCATACTTCAAAAGATAAAATTAATGTTATCACGAAAAATATCATAGCTGCAAATTTAAAGAAATATTTTTAATCAATATTTCCAAGAATATTTTTTTTAAATTAAAACTAAATATTTCGATCATTCAGTTTTTTTATATCATTGAGAAAGGAAGTATGACTCTGTTACTTCAAAATGGATTAAACATTATTCTTCAAAAATTAAATGTTTGCTGAAGTAAAAAATTGTTAGAATATTTTCCATGATTTCTCGTACAAAACCCTTGATAAAAAAAGTAGGTACCTATTCAACAGCATAGAAAAATAAAAATTACTCAGATGAGGTGTGTTAAGTGCAAAAATGTTTTTATTATCAAAACAGTTTTGTTTGGCCTTTCAGATTTTTAATATATTTATCCAATAACACGTGTATTCTAATCACTTGAACGTTTTCTAATTATTTAGCTGTTTATATTATAACGACTTGTAAATACTTCAATGACAAGTATTAAGTTACTAATTTTTTTTTTTATATTTTGTACTTTCATTTTGTGGTTTCTGGTTTAATTTATTGTAATGAATGAATCTCACGCATTTAACTGAGTCATTAGTTCTCATGTATGGAAAAAAATCAGTTATTGTATTATTTATAAAATAATTTCAGATTTAACTGTAAATCTTAATTTTAGGAGCCTAGTGGTCGATATATGTACCGTTACCTTGAAGTACAAAAGAAACCAGGCCGCCTAAATTCCTGTCTGAGATATATATATATATATATATATATATATATATATACTTTTTAAATATAGAAATTAGTTGAGATCCCATATATGCTAAACTGATTTCCTCGTTTAAAAAGTGTTATTTTTCTGTTTAAAAAATTGTCTCTGGAAGCCGTCATTTTTTTATCTGCATTTTTGAATTATCTTACTTATGGGCACATTCGCGCAACTTTTAAGATTTGGGATAATTCGCAAAAGACATTATTTGACATGCCGAGATAAATTTGGAGGATCAAAACCCAAAATAATCTAAGAGACGTTTCCCCTGCAAAATATTTTAAAATACAGTCTCTTAGTCACGTATATTCATTAATAAATATTAAGCCATCTTTTGAAAATTTTGAGCCTACTTAAGTAGTTTAAAAAGCAAAGTACACGTTCCTTCAGTGAGTATAACATTCTCTATAATTATTCATCGCACCAAATTAAGGAATTATAACTTAATCAAATATTTTTTCGATTTATATCTTTTATGTGAAAATCTATATTTTTCTTAAAAGTATCCATATCATTTGAACTTGTTTGATTTTTCATTGATTAAAAGAATGTTTCTTTCTGTTTAAATTTCCGTTAAAAATATGCATTTGTACTTTGCTGATATTATATGAGCAGCAGTTCATACAGATATTCTTTAGGGCATAAATACATGTCAATGTCTATATATTGACAGTCTTATGCAGATACTTTTTATACATGTCTCTTTAGTTTAAGCAAACTGTGCAATCTTTTATAGCACAATTTTCAACATCTATTTAAAAATATCAAAGCTATGACTAATATTGTATTTACAAGAAACTATATTTTATGTTTGCTTTTGAACAAATGTTCACTCAAAGAAATAAAAATGATTGATTTGTTCATCAGTTTTTTATTCTTTTTCGTACTCATTTATCAGTTAAAAATACACTCATACATAATATCCAGAGCATTTGATATTGTATACTCACAACTATAATAATATCGATAACAACAGTACTTACACATGTGCAAAAACGCAGGCAAATATAAATACAAGTGCAAACAGGCGGATTCCATTGTTCAGGTACGAATGGTTTAACTTCTGACTTCGGTTCGACACAAGGAGAGAGACAATTCTTACTATGCTGACAATACTATCAGACCCCACAAACGCGCTGCCCATCCCGTGATGTTTAAGATCTCTATCAGTAGAGATCCGAAAACCCCAACTACATCTTCAACGGTCAAAATTCCACACTCAACTTCAACTCAATGGCAGAGAACTCAATTCTCTCCCTACATGGTCCAATGTCAACCTTCAACTGCCGTGGTTTTTAAAATCCCCAAATTCGCAGCCCATCTCTTCCGGGCATTATGTCATCCACACTCCAGCCCAATTTCCTGTCTGGAGTTTATTATGACAATGGTAATTATCATATCCTTTGCGCGTGAGCGTAAACTGTACCCAATGCTATCAACCTGAACTCTTAACCCGAAGAGTTCAAAGCCCAACCAAACTCAAAGATAAAATATAATTAATGAAAAATGATAAAGACAAAAAAAAATCATTCCTTAATCATATAACTATGAGTGCAAAATAATTCCAATTTAAAATATATCAGATGTTTCCTATAATTCTCCAAGAGTGGTCAATGTGTGATTATTAATATATAGATTTATGAATATTATCCATAGCAAGTTCGCATATAATATCAAGGGGCATACGATAAGTTTCCAGACTTTTTTATATGGGCACTTTTATTGATAGTAAACACATGAAACTCTAGTCTCCTTCGAAGTAATCTCCTCTGGCTGCAATGCACTTGTTGTACTGTTCCAACAACTTATGGCAGGCCCCACGGAAGTCCTCTTGTGTGAGCATATCAATGACCTTCGTCACAGCCTCTTTCATCTCCTCAATTCTCTCATAACGACAGCCTTTGAGCTTAGAGAATAACCAAAATTCACAGGGAGCAAGGTCTGGACTAGAGGGAGGCTGAGGAACTGTCTTGGTGCTCATCTTGCTCAAATAGTCTGTGACAAGGATGGAGTTGTGGACTGGTGTATTGTCCTGGTAGAAATGCCACTGACCCGATTTGAAGTGTACTGGCCTCTTCCGACGGAATCTCGTACTGAACTCCCTTAAAACCTCTACATAGCAACCCTAACCTTTTGGCCAATCTACTCTGGTGTATTGACTTCCTTACTCCTCCCACACCTCTCATCATCCCTCACAGATTCCCTGCCTTCCTTGAATCTATTATGCCACTAAAAAACTGATGCTCGATCAATGCAAGATGGTCCAAAAGCAGTCTGAGGCATTCCATACGTTTCTGTGGCATTTTTTCCTAGTTTAAAACAGAATTTTATTGCATATCGTTCTTCTAAAGTGCCATTTTTTAAATTTACCAACTGTTACAATCAGGTTTTAGTAGGGTCTATTCCAATTCCTGTTGTAGCTGTTCATTTAAACTTATAAATTATAAAAATTGGTCAATCATCTCTTAACATATATAGCAATAACATAGTGAATTTTCAAGAGTCTACGACAATTTTAAATGCCCATATGAAAAAAGTCGGTAATCAGAAGAGAAATTCAACATATAAGAGCCAAATGAGTCTTGAGTTTTCATTCCAGTTTTGTTTTACATATGTATATAAATTGCCTATAATGTATTGTAATCTGTTATTTTACAGCATGTAAGGCTAAGTTTTATATTCACAGCAATTGCTTATCCATAAATCCCCGGCGGGTAAGCTTCACGCGAATGGAGAGCTCATCTTTATAAGGATTAAATATAAAATCAGTCATTATATTCTGAGTGAGTGAATATATTGCACCAATATACATGCGTTAGTTTCTTCATCTTATTTTTCTTGAATTTAAAAGGATAGTATTATATCAAAATAATAAAGTGAGCATCTAGAAGATAGATAATACCGATATCATTCTCAGCCTGACTCCCATAATGCATTCATGTCCCCCCTACACAGTCTTGGTTGCATGCCTTTTTCAAGTGTATTTACTCAAAGTAAAGTGCAAACAGTCTCGGCATTTAGCAATTTGTTTAAATCAAGCTATGGAAAATAGTTGGGAATACAGAGATATTTATAAAGCAGCTTTGTCTCGGAGAACGAAAACTCCGCATTCAAATATTTTTTACTGCACTTAAAAATTGACGAGTTGTGTGAGGAGGATCTATAAGCTTTTGTTTTCCTTCTTCTTGAATCGACAGAGACATATAACATTATCTTGAAATTATTGAGGTTACCATCTGGAGAGTAAAGGTTCTGGTTTACATCCTGGACGAGGGTATTTACGTTTCACTTCGTACACACTACTTTGTGAAAGTCATGAATTCATCTGTTCTCTCTCAGCTATAGGTAAACTGTAGACCAGACATAGCTCTACGGTCTTAGTTGGGCAACAAGACTTCGAGAAGGAAAACTTTGGATTCAATAAAACTTGAACTAGTATTACATCTTGACCAGGGTGGAGGGATTGTATAAATATGTTGATGATAAACTAGGCGTTTAATTTATTCAACTGCAGATGCACTGATTTCTTCGTTTCTTTTGCATCTTTAGAATTTTTTTCTGCTAATGAGACACGTTGAAGAAAAAATAAACAAATCACATGATCCGTACATCCATCACTCCACGAACCCAACCGACAACTTTATTCATTTGTCTTTAATCTTTGTTACTTGTGAATTTGTCGCAGGTGAAGAGAGATTAGAAAATGTCTAAATCATCTTTGCTCTTAGTTTCAAATATGACGGAAGTGAACGATTTTTTTCATCTTTCTATGTCAAGTAAATTTAAATTTGCAGCTTAAGCAGGTTTTGTTGAAATCCAATTGCGTGTTCAGTTTAAGTGCGTGCTTACTGCAAATTCGTGAAATGACAATGATTGTAAAACTCTTTTTAAAATAAAAGCACTAATTCTTTTGTTTGACTTTTAAAGATAAGGCATCGTTATGATGATACATTGACACATATTTTTGCTCTAGATTTCCTGCGTCGGTTGCCACTAAGTGAATATACACTGTGTAATAAGAACTAGATTAGCTTACTTATGCTTTTATTGAACCTAATACATTATGACCGTATTTGTAAAATGGTCTACTCTGTTCATACAGAAAAGGACGACAGGGGAAGTAATCCGTTGTCTTAACACTCACCTTATAGATTAGTGAGCGTTATGGGCAGCTACAACACTTTAATCCCATCCAGAAATCAAGAAAAGTGAATTGTTTGTTCTTTCTCTCATACGGTGCATTTCACGAATGTCAAACCAAACAAAAAAAGAAGAAATGAATAATTTAAAAAACATTATTTTGTTAAGTATCTATGTAGCGTGTTTGAGTAGTAAATACTTAAATCGCTGCTAATTACATTGTCAGTAACTCAATATATGGTACTATAGTAGCGAAATACCTTGTCATATTTGATAGTTTGTTTCCACCTCCTTTAATGGACTCCTACACATGGACATGTCAGTGTTATTCAACCAGAAATAACTTGCACAATATTTCGTTCTGTGAAGACACTTGAATGTCATTTAGAGGATTTGCTACGATCAGTGGCCGATAGTGATGGGTTCTGTGATAGAGAGTCTAAAGAATCCATGTATCAGTATTCCTTGATGATTATAAGTTAGTCTGTCCGTCAAGTTTTACACATGAACCTTCAATATAAAAAACGTGATACCCGATTTGCTTTTCATCTGACCGTTCTAGCACTAATGATTTGAGCTCATTACGGTCATTAAAAAACTGTCCCTTTAATACATATCAAGAAATCATTCTTTTTTATCTTTATTACCTATTAAAATCCATGGAAATCTCGCACTTGTGATATAATCCTTTTGGCACTACTATAGACTCGTATATCTATACATATACGCTATCTATGGTCATATCCACCTGTATAGACACGCAAAACCCCATATGCATATTCATACATTTAAATGAAAATACTCACATTCACTCGAATGAGCATTATTGCACCTAAATATGTCCACCAAGGGTCACAAAAGCTTATAGTGTCACCAATGTTTTAAAAAAATATTTAGTGATACTTACAGAGATTATTAGAATTTTCATTTTTATACAATTTTAAATTTTGGTCCAAAATGTAGGCCCAAATAATCATGCTGAAAAATTATTTTCCATCTATAATCGTGAATATCTAGAGTTAAATCTAATTAGCGTGTCTTAATTAAAAATGAATATTTGATGAGAGTAAGACATATTTCCAAATGTAAATTGTATATATAAATAATTATGTTTTGGAGCATCTTGACATTCAACTATTCGTTGTTTATTGTTAATGTTTCCACTCCGGTGATATCCGAGTAAGATCATTAATAATACACTGGTGAGAAGTTATTCCCAAGTCTTGAAAATAATTTTGGAAACGGTATTATTTTTAGTGTACGACTAACAGTGCAGAAATCCGGTCACCTGTCTATTTGACTGGAAAACAAACACACACACACGTGTGTGTGTGTGTAAATTATATCTATATATTCACACACACACACACACACACACACACACACACACACACACACACACACACACACACACGTGTGTGTGTGTAAATTATATCTATATATTTATTGTGTTTATTTGCTTCATAGCTAATCAGCCTTTGCGAGTATATGATTGCTAAAGTCCTACTTGTACAAGAAGGACCGTGATGACGCTGGGGGAATAAGGAGATTCCTATTTTTTCTCAAGGGTATTAGTCTGAAAGTGATCGTATTTGCACGGCTGGAGTTTGAATTCGCTTGCTACGAAGCCACCATCTATCACTTTTGTTATTATGCCACGGGACCCCCCTGGGTATATATATATATATATATATATATATATATATATATATATATATATATATATAAAATCCAACTCCTTTTGAGATTTTCGCACCAGGTTTAATTGGTCTTTCAACGCTTTTGAGTGACCGGAATTATGCCTAAGTCTTTAGGATTCCTGTAATTATAGTTGCTGATCACAAGAATGTTTCACTATGTACGGTTTTCATTCTTTCTAACTTTTCTGCTTCTTCCGGTCTTCTTTCCAAGTCTATCGAGACCTTTTTAAACGCACCAACTACGATTGTCAATTTCATGTTGTACAGGATTTTTTCAGTTGTCTAGAAAGGTCCAATATTTGTCAATCTTTTCGTATTCATTTTCTCTTTGCCTTTGTGGTCTGCTGGAAATGTAAAATTACAACAGATGACTAGTTACTTACTTTTTGTTAATAAATATAGGGTTCTGCTTGGCATTAAGTGTTCCATTTTTATTCTAAGATTTCAGAGAATTTCATGGATTTCATTTTATTCGAGGATTCTGGTTCATGCATATACCATGTATCTCTAAAGTCAGATTAAAATCTTTTGGAAATTATCCTCATTTAAAATACATTTGCTATTGTTTTATTTTTTTAAAAATTGGTTTCCCCTTTAATGATATCAATACTATAACCATTTATAACTACTCGTGTGTTTTTCACACCATCGTCAGCTGATGGTTTTTCACTGGAGTCTGATCGAAAGCAAATCTCATGTCTTCAAGACGCTTTTCAGTATTCTAGCTGATCTCGGTTCTCCATTGATTATCAACTTCCTCTCGCCACTTGCAGAGAAATTTTGGATTGTTCAAAGCGCACCAATTTCAATTGTTATCCCCGTCACCTTCATTTTTGAATGCTTTTTTAGTTCTCTGGCAAGGTCCAAGTACGTGTTTCTTTTTTCGCTTTCTTTTAGTTACACTTAGAAGTACGAAACGGCTAAGTCTACTTTTCAGCTTGTTCTCTTTCTAATCAACTATCACCAGGTCTGGTATTCTGGCCGGATTTAGGTGATTCGCTTATATCTCAAATTCCCAGAGGATTTAGAGCGTCTCATTCTCTAGGATGGATTTTGGGTTCGTGCATATACCATTTGGAAGTAATGTCAGCTTTTAATATCTTGCACATATCTTTGTGGATCATATTCCCAATCTAGTCGTGTCTAGTCTAGTAGTCTTTTTGCGCCATGCACATGATTTTTTATTCGCAGTAAAGTTAACTACTTTTAACCGACCAAAAAACAATTTTGACAATTTATTCTTGTTTATTTATTCTTATTTTCTTAAATAAAAAAAATTATTAAAAATAATTTGAGGGCTTCTGGCTTACAGTGATAAGCCTTATTCAAAGGGATATCATTCAAATTTTCAAAATATTGAAGAACATTAATTTTTTTTTTGTTTCCTGAAATTAGCAATTTACTTCTGCAAGCTCAATCCAATTGAATAACACTTGTTAAAATATGGAATAACCTCAATAAACAACATTTGTTACATCTGTTTAGTGGCTGGAAGTACTACATGAGGAGGGGTTTTGTTAAGGCGACACTACTGGATGCTTGACCTGTATATTTGCATAGAGACGCATGCGTGCCGATGCATATATGAATATACAGATTGAATACGGTGTAAATATAAGCGGCGACTAATTGTCTCGTCTCGCGTGTTCTCGACGCTCCAATCTGACTTCGACCCAGACCGTATGCTGCCTATCTCAGTTGACTTTACATGGCGCCGCCGATAGGATTCTACCAGAAATCTATGACAAACTTTTGAAAATTATGGAAACTCTATTAACTCCGAAATACTTATAATTAATGCAGCAACTTACTAAGTTGTAACTGGGAAATATTTTACTTCGAAAGGAAGGAATTTTTAACCAGCCAAACGAGGATACATATGTGAGAAAACCAGTAAGCACCTGATTCCTATGACGGGGATTTGGACCTCTATATCAACACATGGAACCGTTACAAGAAATTGTGCCTGCTATTATTCGAAACGACCTAAAAACGGCATTTACCCCAGGACTAAACAGGTTGTTGTTTCACTTGCTGGGAGCCGAATCGCTGAATTCTACTAAAGAGGAATTGTTACGACACATTAGGCTCGTTGCGGTCAGGGAAGTGCACAAGAGGGTTCATCGACCAAACTCTCACTCGAGAAGATAAAAGGAGGCCAGTCGATAACGCTTTTCTTGGCAAAGCTACGGACCCTAGCAAAGGTTTGCGTGTTCATCGTCACTTGCTTTAAGGAACTAAACTGTGTTCGGTGGATAAATTATTTCAGTGACATGGTGGCCAGATAAATGGTGGTATAACTCGCCAATATGGAACATCATAGTAAAATAATTGCTGAAGCTACAACCCTCACAAATTTGCTGCAAGACTCATAAGGACTGACTTATCAATCGTCTCCTCCATCTCTTAAATACCATGCACCATGTCACAATCTCCAACCTGCAGAGGTCGGGCCACAAGCAACAGTCCCCAGTCCTTACTGACTCCACAATACCCAAACCCTGCAGTGGAGGTGGAAAGTATCTATATCGCAATAGATCGATAAATTGTTAGGATTGTCCCCCGATCAAGATGGCATATTTTATTGTGGTATAATCAGGCACATGTAAAAAGTGTGTCAATAACCAAAAGTGGGGGGCAACAGGAGAACGACAAGCATGGCAAGAGGGAAATCCTGTATTTTTACCGCCAGAAATCACTCAGAGGTCCCATTAAGATGACCGGCGAATCAGGATAAGGAAACCGGAGAGTTAAAGCCAATCGGGCACAATCAAAGGCTGAACGATATCTTGTTTGAAGCGGGAGAAAATTCAAAAATCACTGACCATCCTTAGCAGTAAAGGTAACCCCAATGTCCAAAGTATGCAGAGCACGGGTACATCTATATTTAATCAAGCGACCTTCGTAACTACCGTATCCGTGCTATAGTAAATACGGGAGCGTAGACATGCTCCTGTGGCCTCGAGATAAAAAAAAAATGCCCTTGGATATCAAGACAAGTTCCTTATACCGACTACTCATCGAATTCGGGTAAACACAGAGGATAAAGTAAGCGTAAAAAGATTAATGTTCGCTCGCAAAAGATCTGGGTCAAGAGAGATCCATTTAATCTTTACTTGTTGGGAGGTCTTACCCATCTGCAGGGATGCAATCGGTGCATTGTTCAGCCATAGCTAACTGGTCTATCTCTCTTGGAATGGTGTAGTATCCGTTAACATCCAATCAATGCATTTATACATTCTAAATTATTTGAATTCAATAGGACCTAGTGCAAAAAAAAATCTTGTAAGAAACAGCGACACAAAATATATAAATATTATCATACATGATTCCTTAAAATCAAAGGTACATCCCTTATAAATCAATCAGTGGTTTCTATTTTTGTTATCTGACACTGGCCTAGAACATTTTAACAGACAGGTACGTTTTAATTCAAATATAAAATAAAGGTTATTTGAAAGGTTTTCATTTCTAAGCGATTTTTCTTTTTTTCCTCTTTTTTGTCGTAATATATGGGTAAATGCCATCGCTATTGACAACTAATCATCTTAACTCTTACGTATATACTTCTTATACGTACTCACAGAAAAGGACTATTATCTATATCATATATAAATTTACGAGGATAAAAATTATACTAAAAAAGGAATCAACATGTTTAAGTTGGATTAAAAGAAAGAAAAGAGAAAAGAAAGTATTCAGAAAATAAGGAAAGACTGCTGAAATAGGAGAGTGCCGAGAGAGATGAAAAAATAATCAAATAAAAATAAAGAAAAAAAGACAGAAAAAAATCCTTTAAAATAATGAAATAAGGAAGCAAATTCGTCAAGGAAAAAAGAAAAACACCCAAAAACAAAAAAAAAATGCATCAAACAACCCTAAACACATTAAACAATCTTTTGTAAACAGATGCACAAACACGTCAAACTTGATGAAATTGCTCTAAAATATAATACGTAATAATGTCCACCCAACTGACTCTGAAAATGAAATAAATCTCATCGTATATCATCCAAAATGCAATAGACCGCATCACCTCAGAAAGAGTCGAACGTTGGGAAAAACACGGTGCCTTCCTGAATTCGAACCACAAGAAATCAAACGATTCATGTGAGGACTTGATCAGATCAGAAATTAAGTTGGAAAGCATGAACAGTTCATCTTATTTAATTAAACATGATTAAGAGAGAAATTATATATATATATATATATATATATATATATATATATATATATATATAAGAGAGAGAAGATAAATACAACTCAACAAAAACAGAAGGATAAAGTGTGGTTCTTTTTAGAGCAATACACATGAGCAAATGTAGAGAATAAAGTAATATTCTATTCAATTTGATAACTGCATGCTTATTTTGTGAAGTTTACTTTGCAATTTAAGAACTTTCAAAACATCCAAGTTTACACTGTAATATTTTAACTAATTAAGCGCCTTTTACTATTACACGTAGGTAATAGTATGGAAATTTGGTTTGCAGACCATTTATCTAGAGTTTGATTCTCACTGGATGCTATTGCTTAAGGTCTGGCTCTAAAAACCGCTAGGACTACTGAATGATACATAAAAAAATTAGATAATCTTTCACTTCTTCCTAAATAAGTAGCGGTCATTAGCCTAATGAGTTGAATGTTTGCCAGCGGTCCGGGAGACCGCGGTTCAATCTCAGGTCGAGTCATACCAAAGACTCAAAAAAAGAACTTGATGCTGCCTTGCTTAACACTAAGCATTATAAGGTATGGATCAAGGGTAAAGTGGAGTAATCCAGTGATTGGAGTAGCTCCCTCCCCTACACCTCGATGTAGTAGCTATTGAAAAGAGAGGCCTCGGACAACCATCGACTAAGGTCAACTTTTCTCTTCCTAAATAGAATTATTAATATGAACATGTGTCGCTGTTATGTTTACCAAATGGGCTAACAGTATTTTCTAAGATTTCCTCACTTTTATTGTTTTCACGCTAGAAAACATGTTTTAGTTCTTTTCCTGCTTTAGCGGATGCGAGTTCGCATATTTAATATTTAACGACATGCACACAGCGAAACAAATGTTTACACTCGTATAAATATTTATACATGTTTCGTCTTTGTTTAATGGTATATGAGCTCTCGTAGGGTGTTTAATGTGAAAGTCATCCTTGTAGAGGAAGTGGTGTTGCTATGAGAGGACATATACATTCCTAAATCGTATCGATTCTAAAATGAAAGTTACAGTGCAACAGGAGTTTGAACTCTGTGATTTCGCAGTCAAGCACATTCGGAACTACGACACGGAGACTTACCCAAAATATTTGTACATAAAACACAACGTACAAAACATGAAGAATTAGCATAAAGTGAAATGTTTCTGAGAACATAAATATACAAATGCGCAGAAATCTCTCATATTTACATATATGTATTTACAGGCTCATTCGCATGAACTAACCTACAACTAACTATAACAGCAAAAATTCGCAAGACCCAACTATCATCTACACATATAAGGAGGTGCCCCTGGTGTAATGGTTATCGTCGCAGGATATGGACACGGCGACACGAGTTCAAATCCTGCACCTGACTGATTGCATTTCACATAGCACTAATACCCTTGGGAAAGGTATGAATCCAATTATTCTCCCTCCAGCTATGGGTAAATAGTAGGACAGACTAGGTTCTTCTGCCTTGGTGAGGCAACTAGTCTAGGAGAAGGAAAACTCTGAATTCAAACCTGCTAAACTCCGCTTAAAAATTGACCTTGTGTCATATCCTGCCCGAGCGGAGGGGTTGGGTAAATAGGATCTACACATATAAACATATACAGACATACACACACTCGCGGACACGAATGTAAATATACATTACACAGAGGTGCCAAAAATATGCAAATTATGAACGCAAATTCAAATGACAACAGATAATGGACACATACACACACTCCTACTTGGTCCAGATGAATATATTCTCCTTCACTTGACATGGGGTGTGACCCATGTAGCGTGTCTCGTGCAGGAATAACCCTCGTGGAACCAATTCCTCTCCAGATCTTCAACTAATTTGAATTCGGTTCTCTTTTTTTCATTGGCGGGTTAAACTACTAATGTTAAAGAACCTCTATGTCCAACTATATTATCCATAGCTGGAGCGAGAATTGATAGATACTTGTCTCAAAAGAATTTGTGTAATGCGAAATGGAAATATTCTCGTTCTGGATTTGAATACGGGTAGCAGAGTAAACCTCTTACGAGGAAAACTGTAATCTATTTACACCAATTTATAAATCCACATTCTTACACTCAGTCTGTTTATTATTATCGTTAGCGGATAAATTCAAAAAGCTGACATTAATATGGAAGTGAGTTATAAACTCGGTTCTATGATGTATCTAATTTTTTCAGTTGAAAATACTCGAATTGCAAAAAATGGTATTATTGTTGACAAGTACGCTAATGTCCTCAGAAAATAAAAGCGATATATTATTGCATCAGGTATAATTGGTCTACGTTTTAGAAATTTTATGGAACCATGAGAAATGCAAAACCAGTTGTGCACCTGTCAAAGAAAGACAGAAAATACGAGAATATATCGAAGAAAGAACACACACACACACGTGTGTGTGTGTAATAATTCTCTATGATACAACCAAGAAAGAACTTTTTTTTTCAAAATATTATCATACTTCATGTGAGAACTCATGCGATACTCAGTCGTCATCATCCATCGACCAGGTATGATACTACAGTTTCTAGAGCAAAGGTGATAAAGCCATCCCTGGTGGCACCAGCAACTTTCGCCGCCAGACTGTGTATGAAGACAAACAGAGCAAAAGTTCCACTTATAGCTTACGTTCATAACGATCTTAAATGCGTTTGCACCTGTCAAAGAAAGAGAGGAAATACGAGAATGTCGAAGAAAAAAAAATGTTCGAAGTAGAAAAAAATGGAATTTAGATGGTCCCGATGGCTTCCATCGAAATTCCATTTATGTGATTGGCGATTTCTCGTTGAGAATGCCCATCTTTTTCAAAAGCATCGATCATTCCTTTCTCGTGATCTGTAAGAGAATTGCCACGTCCCATGATTTATTTTAAATTTCTATTGATAATTTTTATGTAAAAATTAATCGTACCATAAAAATCTGTGAGTTAATTTGTTTTATTTAATAAATTCATAGATGGCCTTATCTTTTTGCAACATGCTAATTTTAATATTTTCTGAAATAATAATCAAAACAATTATCAAAAAAAAATTTCATAGATAATTTTATAACTAAATACATTTACAAAAACATGAATTTTTGAAAGAAAAACGTGGATCAATCCAAATTTCTGCGTTTTTTTTTTTCTTGTGGTGGCCTTATCTTTTTGCGCCAAAGTGTGCTTCATTAAACAATATAGACGTCCTTTGTGTACAGATTTTTGTTTATATCCTATCGAGTTGCCGCATTGAGTTTGTGGTATCCGGTCGGAATGGGTTAAAGTAACTCCCATGATTAATTGGTTCCTAGTAGTTTCTGTCTGATCTTGGGCCATCATCAGGGGTATACATATTGCAAAAGTGCAATGACATTTGCATGTACATTACTTCTTTATAAGTGTTGAGCATTTATTATTTATACTGGTTGAGTTGTAGCGTTAATTTTGTTTTAGGTTCTATAAGTAGACATCGAAGTAAACATTTAATAAGACATTCAAGTAAATTAGTACTGGATTCGAAATTGATTCTATTGAGTTTAGGATGTTTCATTCTAACATGGAGCGCTTCGCCAATCTGCAATTTGTCTTTGTTGTTGTTCTAATATATTGTTTTGTTTTCGCTAAGAATTTTCCGAAACTCAGTTTTTGATCAAGAATGTTTTTTTAGATGGGCTAGTGAACTGGTAAATCTGTATACACACACACACACACACATATGTATGAATGTGCGCGTGCTTGTATGCTTACATACATCTTCTCTCTAGGGTAGAGGATACTGTCTTGAGTATCAGTTCGGAATGATGGACAATCAGAATGGATGGCGACAGTAAGTCAAGGCACTCAGTGTTATCGGAACTCTTTAATGAGGTTAGATCTTCAGCAGAAGAGTAAATCACCCTTCAAAAAATGGGTGCTACAATTTTGGTTTCTTTGTTTAATGGAATATCTAACTTTGAGGGTTACTAAAGTCAAATTCTGTTGAATCACGAAACACACTTGTAGTCAGTAGCTAGGCTAAGACGAAAGTAAATCAGTCCTCAATGAAAGAGCTATTTATGGCACATTGGGAGATTCCAATGTGCACACATTGGCCAGTCCATTCCTTAGATTGTGATTGGCTAGAACATCTCATTGGATATGTTTGTTCATAAATACCAACCCTGTCCAGTTCAAGATGTTTGTTTAGAGTATGCTGGACCTCTAGTAAGTGTTGCTGTTATTATTGTCACTATTATTGTTGTTGTATATTGTTGCCTTCTACAAATTCATCAATGTAGAGAGGCCGTAGTCGTTCTATTTAGCCCATTGCTGCGGCTATAAAGCGTTCATACTTTTTTCGAAACGGTATTTGTTTGAGTCTGAAGGTACAGCGAAGATAGTTCGAAATTTTTGCTACACAGTAGGTGCCAGTTCGATAGCCACTACGTCAAGGGGACTCCTTTTAAAAGGGTTTTCCTAGGTTTGACACTCATGTACATCTCGTCATAAAGCCGCATTTTTTTTAAATCTGGAAAGTGTGGAATGTTCATCCACTGCCATTACTCCCAGGTTCACTCAAACCTAAAGTATAGTACTTGTTAAGTATCCGTCTATTAGCCAAATAGAACTGTTTAAAATTATTTGTATTTCATAAAATGTGTAGGAAAAAAAATCTCTAAAGAAACAACACAGGAAATGTAAAGATGAACGTACAATGCGATTTCCAAGACAGGTCGACTTGCCGTAAAAATCAATAAAGCAACCAAAACTTTACCTAGTTTATGCATATTTCCCACACATTATCACGACCTCAAGTGCTGGCTTAAAATCATTAGGCTAAGTTTTATTTCTTTGTTTAATGGCATATCAAACTTCATGGGATTTTTCATGCGAAAGTCATCCTTGAAGAACACTAGTGGTACAATATGACACATAGCTGAATAATGAGAGGATTCATACCTTATCCAAGAGTATTGGTCCTAAAGTAATTGCAAAAATGATCTCTACGCCAAGGAGACACTTCCACTCGAACAGTAAAAACAATACGATTCGGAGTAATTCAACAATAATAATATTGTAAACTAGGAGAGGTGACGATTTAGATAAGATTTTTATGAGTATAGAACTGAAGAACTCGGGATTGTTTGTCCAACGTTTAATCAACTCTTGGAAAGGAGCTGTTTTTGTAGAACTTCAAGACCGAGCGAAATACAAAAAGCTTTTATTAAATTTATAAGATGAGCCAGACTGTACAATCGACAATCCTGGCATATCATGTACAGATCGAGGACACAAAATCCAACTAAATGAATGACAATAAAATAGCAACTTATAAAAGGCCAATAAATCAACAACATAACGAAACAGGGCGCCTGCGCAGTGATGATCATGCTTCAAGATATAATTCTGACGTAGCTGAGCACATAATAACCTAATTAAATACTTCGAATAAGAATTTGGAATATTAGCGAATATCGTCGGTGGAATATCAATGACAAAAGAAGATTCCTTGAAAATTTGTATTCAGTGTCATTGTCTCATTATAATTCATTTGTAAAGAAAACGACTTTTCTCGGGGGAACAATGGACTAGGCTGAAAAAAAAGTAAAAATAAAAGCGTAGTATCTCTAGGGAGACAAAGATTATTATCTCGTAGGTTGTTATAGAATTGTGGAGATAATGGCATAAAATATTACTTTACATCTTTCGACAGCTGAAAGATTAAAAAACAAAACCGACGCCGTTTTATAGTCAGTAGACACGTATACCCACAGGCATGCCAGGCACAGAGGCTGAGATCTAAACGTTTCCAAGAGTATAAAGAAGATCAACAAATATAATGATTTATGATTATTATTATAGAGATTCTCACACCAGTCGAAGTTGGTGATCTTTAAATAGTCTGAGCAACAGATTGACTCTGGGAGACTGCAGGATTTCTCTGAGTATTTTAGCCGATTTCAGCAATACTGTAGTCTGGAGGGTCTCAAATATTTCTCTGATTTCTGAATCCTCCAAATCTTTTTCCAAGCTCTTGGGAAACACTCCAACTGCTTCGATTACATTTGGTATCATTGGTACTCTTTTTCAACTCTTTAGCAAGATATAGTTATTTGTCTATCCGTCCGCTTATTTTTAAATTTTTCCCTCTGTGAATGGCGAAATCAGAGAGATGGTAAGTTCTCACTTTTTTACAAATCAACAATAGTTCTTTTCTTCAATTTGGGATTAGGTAATTCGTTTGTGTCTCAAAGTCAAGAAAATTTTATGCGTTTCATTCTGTACGACGGATTTTTGGTTTGTGCATAAACAATTTTGTTGTATGGTCAAATTATAGTATCTCTTAAAGATGTTCTATGTACCACCTTCTCCTTCCAGTCGTGCCCAGTATTTTACTTCATTTGGGCTAGTTTGGTTAATTTGCTTATGTGATTAACCTTTTCATCTCTGTCTCGATATAACCTACACTTGCTATTCTCTTGAGTATTATTGATTTTCGCTTTACTATAATTGGTTTTTATGGCATTCTTATTATTAGTGTTTCACCCCATTATAAGTTAATGG
Organism: Sepioteuthis lessoniana; assembly: GCA_963585895.1. NCBI lineage: Eukaryota > Metazoa > Mollusca > Cephalopoda > Myopsida > Loliginidae > Sepioteuthis > Sepioteuthis lessoniana. The sequence goes on from CAUZXS010002086.1 coordinate 72,562, forward strand.
TTTCAACCTGGAATTCAAGTGACAGCAAGTATCCTCAGATCTCCATAATTTTCCTTAATATTCAAGCTGATCTTAAAAATGCTGTTCTTTGGACGCTTTCGATATGTCCTTCGAATTCCGACTCTTCCACCCCATTTCTAAGCCTTTGGTGAACGTTCCAAGCTCTCCAATTTCAAGTAGTATCACTGTCACCTTCATATTCCACAGTTTCTTTTTAGATCTCTGGGTAGGTTTAAGTACCCTCATCTCTATTCGCTTTTTTAGATTTTCACTCTGTGATCCATAGGGCCGGTCAGTACCTCTATCCAACAAGCTCTTCTTTTTGTTAACTATCATTTTGTCTGATCTTCTGGCAGGGATTAAGAAATATGTGTGGATCTCAAAATCCCTGAGATTTTTATCCATCTCATTCTCAATGATGGGTTCTTGTTTGTGCATATACCATTTAATGGTATGCATGGTAGAATTTCAATTTCTTGCCCAATTCCCAGAGGATAACATCCACCACCCAGTCCTATCTAACATTATACTCTTTTTGCGTTTGTTTAATAGATTCTTTTATATGATGAATGGTTTCGTCTCTATCTCTACATTATCCACGCTTGCTATTCAGTTGTGTTGTCATTTTTCACTTCAATATAATAGGCCCTAATAGTATTTTTTTGTATAACTCTTAGAGGAGATTCAGATTTTTCTTAGGGTTAGCAGCCATGACCTGGTCTTCGTGTATGAGATTTCTCTAGTTTGTCACAAATATAAAAGAAATGGGGTGGATAAACAACATAAAAGAAGACAGCGAAATGCATGTAAGAGTCAGGATAGAAAACTCAAAGCAATACGTAACATATTCTGTTAAAGTAACACTTATTTTATATGCAATCTCTTAGTTAACATATATCAGCTTTTATTCGAGGCCCCTGTTAAAATAGATGATTTTTATACACCAATACCAAGCTAATGACAAGAAAGTAACGTCGAATACAAATATCTGATCAAGCTAACCTTTCATATATAGGGTGTCTCAATATACACGGGACCTATGTTACAGCTGATAACTCTACTACTAACAATGTATTCTTTTTAGTTTCAGATTTGAAAATAATATACTATAACAACTATTAATCCTCCATTACAATGCATATGGGACAAGACAGAAAAATATTTTTGTCACTTCTTATTTCGAGGCAAAATCATTCAAAACTGTTTGAAAATAGTTGCAGCCTATCTGTGATTATGATTTATTACGGAGACAAGAAACTTAAAAAAGGATTCCATGTCCTGGAAGCTGATGCAATAACAAATAAAACTAATATTGATTCAATTTCGCTAGCTCAAAGGATGCCTGTTTTACTGGTCATGTTCCAAATGACCGCTATTGCGCTAGTCTCAATAATAAATCAATATCATATTAATGGGTTGCATCTATTTTGGGAAACTTTGTATTTACTATAGCAATGAATTGAGTGATTAATTGATTTTAACATTTCAGTTCGTATAGGGTTATTTTAAGCGTATAGGTTAGGGAATGGTGATCATTATACATTCATATTTAGATTTTTTGTTTAGTGGTCACCTCAAAGTGGTTTTTAGGGGACACTTCTACCAAATAATAAAAAAAATAAAAATAAAAATAATAAAAATAATAATAAAAAAAATAAATAGATCTATTTGGCCAACTGATTCATAACCTGAGAAATACAATTCAATAGGATTCGAGTAGATCAGGAAGAATAGACCATGAAATGGTACTTTACACTTCCCAGATCTTTAGCACTGGAGCCTCGCCACCAGATGCAGTTTAGTGTCACACGTAGGATACATTAATTCAATGAAGGTGAACTTCAGGAATGACGCACATATCTTGCGTGTTTTCCGCAGTAGGCAAATATTACTTAATATCTAAAAAAATCATTTAACACGCTTATTCTGTTTTTTGTTAGGGTCTTTCATAGTTTGTCGATGTGAGCTGTCTGTTACCTGACATTAATCGAAAAACTTACAAATCGTGGTAATCAATCAGCTTTTAGGACATATGGGTAAAACTTGCAAAACAATTTTCCTTAGTTGTGTGGCCATTAATCTCCATTACAACTGCCAATCTTTCTGACTTTCCTAATTTCTTCTTGTAGCCGATGTCTGAATTGACATATAAATTTTCCTTTATTTCTCTCTCTCTCTCACAAAATGTTCATAACGGATTTCTTTTACGCTTTCCTTCTGTTTGCAATCAATGACCTCAAAAGGTGATATTTTGTTAATTTGTTTTCATATTATATAAAATCCTTAAATCTATGAGATTTTGTTTCATTCAGAATAAAGTCGAATATTTATTTCTAATGTCAGTATTGCATGGGGACGTTTATTATTATTACCATGATTATTAGTATTAGAAGTAGTATTTCAATACTTGTAATTTTTAGCAAGTGGTTTTTCACTGTTGTCTGAAGTTTCCTGAAGTCTTCTATGTATTCTCGCTCATTGTAACAATACAGTCTTCTAGAAGGGCCCAATTCATCCTCTCATCACCCGTTACCAACAACCTCTATTCCATTCCACTAGTGACCCTTCCAAAGGCCCCAAATAAAATTAATAAATCCTAGCGCAGGTCTTCTCGCTTGGATTTGGTGTTCTGTTAGTATTTGAAGTCACAGCAAATTTTATGTTTTATTTTCTGGTTGGCATTTTGATACATACATATTCGATTTTAGTCTCTAGCACAGTTGCAAGTTAATCACACCTCCGACCTATTCACGCCTAATTTTTTATGGACCCCCCACATATGGCCAAGCAAAAGCAGGACGACCAGCTCGAACATACATACAGCAGCTATTTGGGGATACGGGATATAGCCTTGAAGAGCTGCCAGAGGCGATGAACGATAGGGAAAAGTGGCGAGAGAGTGTCAGGGGTATCCGTGCTAGCGGCATGACATGATGATGAAGATGAATACATGAAGGCATACAAATGTACAAAAATAATTTATATTAAAAAAAAACCTGAAATATATAATTGTGTATAGATTACAATTTTCTTTTTCCTTTGAGAAATTTCCGCACCAACTTTAGCCAACGGTCGTCCACTGTAGACTAAGTGACAATAAGTCTTTGGGACTCTTCTCAGTATGCTGCCCGATCATAAGAGTACTGTAGTTTGAATGGTCCTCACTCGCACCCTAATTTCCAATTCCTCCTAACATTTTACCTATCCTTTAGTAACCGTACCGAGTACGCCAACTACATTGGTTTGACAGTCACTTTCATGTCCATAGCTTCTTCAGTTACCTTGCAATGCCCATGAATTTATCTTTCTTTTCGCCTTCTCTGAACTTTACCAAGTTGCCCGCCGGGGCGGCAAAGTCCACAGATTACTTTTTTATTGACTATCACTAGGTCTGGTAGTCAGACCGAGATTAGGAGATCCATTTGTATCCCAAAATCCGATTGAGAAGTTTATGTGTCTCATTCCCCTGGACAGATTCCGAGTTGTGCATATTTAATTTGTACAGTCAAATTTCAGTTTCTTGCGCAATTTTTCTGTTGATCCCCTTTTCCATCAAGTGGTATCAAGTTTTACACACTTTTTAAGCTAATTTGCAGCATTTGCTTATGTGATTGATAGTTTAATCATCTATTTTCTTGCGTCTTAGGTATTCTTGCTTTGATATAATTGGACCTTATGGCGTTATTTTGTGCTGCTCTCAGAAGAGATTCAGTTTCTCTCTTTAGGTTTCTCTTTCTTAGTTGCATTCAAATCTTCTTGTGTGAAATTTCTCTTGTTTGTCGCTCGAAATATCTATACAGCTATTTTTCTTATCTAGTTTCTTCCCTTCTTGATTGTTTCTGATGGCTGTAATCAGTCTTCCTCCGTGCTTTCTGACGTAGTGTTCGATTTGTATTGATACATCAACGCCATTTTCAGTGCTGGTAAGTCATCCTTCTCTTTTTCTTGACAGACATGGTCTGTCAACGTAATCTCCAAGATGTAAGTCCTTATGTATCGTCATTAGTTTTTTGGCGGTTATTATCATTTTACTCATTAGAGTTTTTCACATCAGCGTTACCTGATGGCTTTTCAGTGGAGTCTGAGTGACAGGAAATCTCCTCAAGTCTCTAGGACTCGTCTCAGGATTCTGGCTGTTCTCCGTAATGCTGTTGTTTAGAGAGTCTCTACCCGTCTTTCAACTTCCAAGTTCTCCAGGCCTTTTAATAACCCTTTACTTATTGTGCCTACAGCACTAATCACATTTGATTATCTTTCATGTTCCACAGCTTTTTCAATTCTCTAGCAAGGTCGAGGTACATATCCTTCTTTTCAGTTTCCTTCAGATTTATTATAAAGTCTGGTCTTCTGGTCGGGATTAGGTGATCAGTTTGTCTGTTAAAGTCCTATAGGAATTTATGCGTGTCATTTTCTAGTACAGTTGCTGGGTTGTGCATATACCATTTGTTATTATGGTCAAATTTAAATTTCTTGCACATTTTCCAGTGGATCACCTTGGCGACCCAGTTGTGTCTCGCCTTATACTCCTTCTGTGCTAATATGCTGTATTCGCTTATTATGTGATTAATCGTTTCGTCTCTGTCACCGCATAGCCTACATTTACTGTTTTGTTGCATCTTAACTATTCTCGCTTTGATATGATTGATTATTATGGCGTTATCTTGTGCTACTATTCGGAGGGATTCAGTTTCTCTCTTAAGGTTTCCTTTTCTTAGCCAGGTCCATGTTTTCTGGTGTGATATATTGTTTATTAGATGTTTAAAGCGGCCATAGAGTTGTTTTTCTTCCCATTTTTGTTTCCAATTTGTTGTCATTTGTTGTCTATCGTCTATCATGTTGTCAGTATCGTTTCTGATAGTTATAATTTGTCCTCGTTCGTGTTTTTCTGTGTAGTCTTCGAACCGTTGTATCGATGCGTCAACGCTGTCTTCCATCCTGGCAAACTCTCTTCCTTCCTCTTTTCTAGATACATATAGTCTGTCAACGTCGTCTCTGGGTAGTAATGCCTTATGCATGGTCATTAGTTTTCTTGTTCTTTGATCCATTTGTTTAAGTTCATCTCTGATCCACTTGAGGGAGGCTCCCGAATATCTAACTAGGGGCACAGCCCAAGTATTTATTCCTTTGATGAGGTTTCTGCTGGAGAGTTTTGTCTCGAGTAATTTTCTAGTTCTCTTGAGATATTCTTTTCAGATCTTGTCTTTCATTTGCACTTGTTTGATGGGGCCAGCCTCCGAGATACCCAAGTATTTGTAGGTTTCATTTTCTTCGAGCGTTCTAATTTTGTCGTGATTTAGTAGTTCCATTCCGTCAGTCATGTGTCGTTAGCCACTTTTCATGACGAGCATGGCACATTTTTCTATGCCAAAATTCATTCCTATGTCCTGTCTGTATATTCTAACGGCGTGTATGAGAGTTTCCAGTTCTTTTTCATTTTTTGCAAATAATTTAATTTCATTCATGTACATTAGGAAGTAGATCTTCTCTTGCTATTTGCTGAGTTTGTATCCTGCTGCGCATTTTCTGAGTATGTGGTTCAGTGGCATCATGGCTATTATGAATAGTAAAGGTGATAGTGCATCTCCTTGGAAAATCCCTCTTTGGATCTTTGTTTCAGCTAAGCTTCTTTCTCCTGTTGTCAGCTACACTCTCCAGGTTTGCATGGTCTTTTCGATTAAGTTTATGACTTCATGTCATATTTTGTACATTTTTAGACAGTGCAGTATTCAGCTTTGGGGGACCATATCATATGCTTTTTTGTAGTCAATCCAGGCCATAGCTAGATTTTTACGTCTTGTCTTTCTCTCATTTAGGATGTGTTGATCTATTTAGAGTAATTCTGCTGTACCTCTGGATCCTTTGCGACATCCTTTCTGTTCGTCTGGGAACAATCCGCGGCTTGTTAGCGAGTAGTAAATATTTTCCCTTATTTGTGCAGCTAGTATTTGGTCCGTAATCGTTTGGAGCAGTTCCCATGCTTGGGTCCTTTTGGATTAATGTAGTCTTTTCTTTTTGTCATCCATCCAGATAATCGCGCACCTTGTAAGCATCTGTTCATTTCTAGTGCTAGTCTGCCGTGAATGGAGGTGAATTTCTTGAACCAGAAGCCATGTATTCAATCATGGCCTGGTGCTTTCCAGATTGGTATTCTTTTTAGTGTTGTTTTGAGTAAGTCGATGTGTATTTCTGTTTTGGGGCCTTCTTCAAGTCCCTCTAGTTCTCTTGTAATATTGTTTATCCATTCATCATTTTCGTTATGTTTTTTTAGTTGCCATATTTTTGTCCAAAATCGTTCGGTTTCTTGTACATCCGGTTGTTGGTATGTTTTCCTGTTACTCCCTCCCAATTGCTGATAGAATTTTCTTTCGTTGATTTGGAAAGTCCTGTTTTGTCTGGATTGCTTTACCCTTTATCGATGTCTCTTTAATCTTCCTTCTTCTGCTATCACTTTTTGGTTTATTCCCTCAAGTTGTACAGTCATTTTCCCCGTGTTGCCTGTTCTTTTTTTCCCGCTTATTTCAGCGCTTCTCTTTTTTTATCATTTTGTTCTCGTAGTTTTTTTATTTGCGTTTCCAGTCGAATTTTCCATCCCGGTTTTGACTGCGTCTTCGTGCTTTTTGAGGGGATCCCAATTTTCTTACAAACTAATTTTGCACCTGCATAGATTAGTTCATTCAACTCGGTTATATTATTCATCGGTATGTAAGGTAGTATGTGATTCATATATCCGTTTCTATCTTTAGTGTTTTCCATTCTATGTTTCTTAATGAAGGTAGAATAGTCTTTTCACTACTTTTCTCTTTTGTATTTTCTAGATTTATCTTTTGTTATAGTGATATTTTTTTTTCCTGGTTGCTTGGTAGTGTGTCGTTTGGGAGTGTGGTGTTGTCATTTGCCGAAGTTTGCAGTTCTTTTTTGTTGGATTGCTTTTGTTTGACACCACTAGATGTACCTTGTACTGTATTATCGTTTTGTTTGTGTTTTTTGATCGATTTCTTGTAATTCAAGGTCAGAAAATAAACCTTTCTTTATCATTGTTCTTACTTGATCGGTTAGTCTTTGGCTAGTTGTCTGAAATTTCGCACATTCTTTCCAGATCTCTATCATTCTCTTCCTGTATCCTCTTTGTGAAAGGTTGCTCCTAAAATAGCATTGTAGTGCAAGTTGATTATCTTCCCTCGTCCATATTTTGCGTGTAGGTCTCTGATCGTTGTTGTTTGTTTCGTCGTCGTTTCTCTACCTGAAAGAGGAGCAGCCAACGTTCATAGGATGACGACCGGGTCTCCCATGTTGGCTATAAGGAGATCATGATACCGAGACCTCTTGCCTGGGTCCCACGTTTTGTAATATTGTGATTGGACATTTTGATCATGGGTGGTATATTGTGGCTATACCAGACCCAGGGGTTGTTTATGATCTGCGCACCTGACACAGATGTGAACAAGAATAGCTATGATGACTTTACATGAAAAGCGGGTCACAAAAAAAAAAAGGAAAGTATTTGTTACCCTATGTTTTAACTTGGTAAAAGTCCATTGGCCTGCTACATTGTTTTACTTCCTGGACTAAAGCACTTACGAAATTCTAGGTTTTCTAGTGTCATATTCATGGTTTGTATTTACTGTCTTATATTTAATCTAGTTCTAAAAAGGCTGGTGATATTTTTTTTCATAAAAGGTTCTTTTTATCTGGTGAAATACAAGGCAGTAAAGGTGTATTGGGAAAATCGATATGTACTTCGAGGTAAAATAAAATAAATCTTCTGATGGTTCGAGAGTTTTCAGCAGCCAAATAGTTTGGATGATTAGTAATACTCTTCAATCAAGAAACAATATATCATAATAATTCTCCAAAAGATTTCACCAATAACCGAAAATCAATGTGTGTATTTGGGGGCGGATTTTAAATAAAGGCATTTGTAACTAACCTTGACCTCACCGGGTTATTCTGAAGATTTTTACACTGCCTAGTAAGTTGGGGGTTGCTTTTATCTCTTTTCCTAACAATTATATGGCACCTGATTCTAGAATATTCCATCCTAGAATTTGGTGTGGTCTTTCTTGGGTGTGTGGGAGTGAGCCATATATTAATGGTAATTTCATGGCTCGATCCTATCTGCTGCTACTAAATGTTAAAATCTGTCGCAGTAAATTTAAACAAATCAGTCTTTTTTTTTATTTTAAATAAAGGCATTTGTTGCTAACCTTGACCTCACTGGGTTCTTCTTGAAGCTTTTTTCGCTAACTACTAAGTTGTGGGTTGCTTTTATAACTTTTCCTGACAATTATATGACACCTGATTCACACAAACTTTATCTGATGATTTTACTGTCGAGTTTGAGTGATACCGCACTCTTTTCAGCATTCTGGCCGATCGTAACGATGCTGTAGTCTGGACGGTCTCGCTTAGTCCTCCAATTTGCAACTTTTCCTGCCACTTTACCAAGCTTTTGGGAACCGTTCCAAGTTCGTCAATTACAATTAATATCACTGTCTCCTTCGTGTTCCATAGATTTTAAAAATTTTCTAGCGAGGTCGAATGACTCGTCTGTTTTTTTTTTATTTATTTTTCTATGAGTTTCCATCCTCGGTCGCCGAGAAGCCCGGGATTAGATGATTCGCTTCAGGGAATTTTGTGTTTCTTATACTCTTTTAGTCCTAGCTTACTGCATTCGCTTTATTATAATTATCACTATAATTCCTCTTATGCATTTTCCCACCAGCGTGAGCTGATGGTTTTCAACTGGAGTTTGAGTGACAGCTAATCTCCTCATCTTTCCTGGATTTTTCTCAGTATTCGGTCCAATCTTAATAATTCTCTTGTTTTCATGGTCTCCACTCGTCCTCTTATTTCCGAATCCTCCAGTCTTGCACAATTTTAGAGATAGTTTGCTGTATTCGTTTCATTACTACTCCTCAGGAGTTTTTCATATCAATTTTAGCTGATGGTTTTTCACTGGTGTTTGAGTGACAGCAAGTCTCTGCAAGTCTCCAGGACTCTTCTCAGTATTCTGGCCGTTCTAAAAAAGCTCTTATTAGGATGGTCTCCACTCGTCCGCCAACTTCCAAGTCACCCAGGCCCTTTTATAACCCTTTAGCTACTGTGCCAAAAGCACCAATCGCAATTGGTATAATCGTCACCTTCATGTTTTATAGTTTTTCAATTCTCTAGCAAGATCGAGGTACTTATCCTTCTTTTCACATTCTTTCAGTTTTATTCCATGGTCAGCCGGGACAGCAAAGTCCATAATTTTGCAAATTCTTTTTTTCCTTTTTGTTGATTATCATAAGGTCTGGTCTTCTGGCCGATATTAGGTGATCCGTCTGTATGTCAAAATCCCAAAGGAGTATATGCGAGTCATTTTCTTTGACAGCTGCTGGGTTGTGCATATACCATGGTCGGTAATCTTGCCCACACAGTTGTGTCAAGTCTTGTACTCCTTCTGTGCTAATTTGCTGCATTCGCTTATTATATGATTTATCGTTTCGTCACTGTCACCATATTTGCTGCTATTATTATTATTATTATTATTATTATTATTATTATTCCTCTATGATTGATCTTTTCGTTTCCATAACAACATAATCTACAGTTGCTTTTTTATAGCGTCTTATCCATTCTTGTTTTCATATAATTGGTATTCATGCCGTCATTTGGTGCTGCTATCAGAAGGGATTCAGTTTCTCTCTTAACGTTTCCCCTTTTTGGCCACATCCAATTTTTTTTCGTATGAGATATCAATCGTTTGTTGCTTGAATTTCCCATAGTTGTTTTTCTTTCCATTCATTTTCGTTATGTTGATCTCTGTGATGTCAGTTGTATTTCTGGTGTCTGTAATCAGTTTTTCTCGGCGCTTTTCTATAAAGTCATCGAATCATTATATCGATATATCAACACTAGCTTTAATGCTGCCATGTCCTCTTCCTCCTTTTTTCTCTTGACACGTATAGTCTGTCAACATCACTTTTAGGATGTAAGGTCTTATACATCGTATTGAGTTTTCTTGTTCTCTTGTCTATTTAAGTTTTTATCTTGTCCACTTCAAAAATGGCCCAGAGTATTTTACGAGGTTGACAGCCCAGGGTCAGCATGTCGTGGATTAAAGTAAGTTTTTTAAAACTTATATCCGTGTATACCATTGAGGCCTGGATTTTTTTCAACTTCGGTATTTATTATTGTCATCAATATATTGCATTAAAAAAATTATATGAATATTTCTGTCCATGATTTCCCTAAATTAGGGTGTGCAAGTTCTGCAATTAGGATGTGCAAAATAAGGAATGGAGTAGCGTCCTGCCCTCTATCTCGGAGCAGTATCTATTGAAAAGGTAGCCTTCTGGTCACCCTCGTCTAAGGTCACCAACTTATCTCTATATTTCAATACATATATTTTCTTTTCTAGGCATACATTACATCTGAGGTTGAAATAGTAAACAGAGGTGGATCTTTTTTTTAAAATTATTTACCTATTTATAATAGGTGTAAGTTCCAGATCTTTTAAATTACAGTAGTATTTAGATAGGGCTGCCTTTTATTTTCTTTCAGTGCTGTATTTTTGAACGATTGGCGGTAGTTGTAATATCTGAGTTTCCAGTTTAAGCTGGTAATACTTATGCATGCTTCATCATTTGCGTTATATTCTTCACTTGACATATTGGCATAATATATACTCGTAATATTATTTTGGTTGCATTCATTTTTTAGTGGACATTCATTTTCTATTTTACAATGACAATATTTTGGGGGGGGGTGTTATTGTTATTTTCATCTAGTTTATTTATTAATTTTTGTTGTAGTTGTAAATTATTTTGGAGATGTTATTTCCACAAGAGCAACTAATTTTAAAACTATTTCTATTGACTATTTTGCTAAGAAGATTATCTTTTTTTAAAAATATTTGTTTATTAAATGTAAAAAAGATATTTTCCTATATTGATACTTGAGAGCTTGCAAAAATGAACGTTGAACCTGATAATTTTTCTACAATTTTAATTATTCTTTTTGGTATTTATATTCTTATTGTTTATATTCAGTATAATTGTCCTTGTTTGTATGTTTTTGGTTTCTCAGTATTTAAATTCACGTCTATATCCGCTCTCATGTCTTTGTTATAAATTTCTTTGTGATAGTTAAATATAATTTTTGAAAATTATAATCCATCTATTCTAATATTTATCGCATGTGGAATGCGTTTAATAATGGAAGTTGGAACTAACATTAATGTATATTGGTACTGTATTAGTTTTATTAAATGGTTTATAGGAATTGTCATTTACGTTGAATGTGACGTCTAAAATCAGATTCTAAATTGAGTTACTATGGCCAAAAAATCCTAGCAAACACTTTCGCGTGACATACGGAACCACTGGAAGCTGTTTCGACTTTATTCGGTCTCATCAGCAGTATATACCATGATCTCCCCCACGGTCGATCAAATGATCGACCACAGAATGCAGAGCCGAAAATCTATCACTGAGCCTTCAATCCACATCACACACAAACGATGGACATTTTACCTGAATGTGTCTAGTAAGTTACATCTGTACGCTTTACAGACGACACGGTCACCTCCAGAGTCACGTCTTCCCAAAAGGATAGGAAAGACGCATCAACGTAATTTTTATAACCTCAAGGACAAAAAATAGATGTACATTTTCTTTTTTTTAAGTAGAGGAATTATATAGTAAATTGAATTATCAGGAACAGAATATCCCGAAAACATTTGCACGTGACATACGGAACCACTGGGCTGCTGATTCGACCTTAACTCTCATCAGCAGTGTACACAGTGATATTCCCCTTGGAAGATCGAAAATATACATCTATTTTCTTGTGCTTTAGGTAATAATAATTAGGCAGATTCTTATTTCCAATACTCTAGGGAAGACGTGGCCCTAGAGATGACCGAGTCTTCTGTAAAGAGTACGGATGAAACTTACAAGACACATTCAGGTTAATTGGTCGCGCAATTGCCATAACTAGTTAATTTGGCATCGCTTGTGTGCGATGTTGACCTATGGCACTGTGGTAGTGTTTAGGCTCTTCATACTGTGGTTGCTGGTTTTACCTTCCGTGGGGGAGATCACGGTATACTCTGTTGAGAATCTAATAAGGTGGAAACAGCTGTCCAGTAGTTCCGTATGACGTGCGCAAATGTTTGTCGGATTTTCTGGTTATGGTCATTCAATTTACAGTGTAATTTCTCCACTTAAAGAAGATGTTCGAGCTGATTTTTATTTCTAACCATATATATATATATATATATATATGCTCTAATAACTTTCCTTTGTATTTTTGATGTTATGTGTCTGTTACTATTGCTGGTGGAGTTTAATCCATAATCTCGGTGTATACCAATCTTACTTTGATTAGTGATTCGGCAGTGTCTAAAATGTATATACCGACTAGGTCCGTATTTTGGGCAAGAGTCGAATGATCCCATGGTGACATTGAAATTATCTGTTCCCATTTTTCCTTAGTTGTGACATTATTAATTTGTATAGATTTTCTACATGCTAATATAACGTCTCATTCATCTTGAGTTATTTCTATATGATTTTTAGCTAAGTTGATACGGTGTAATTTGTAATTCCTTGGTGATCGATGGGTAAAAATCTGTATCATGAAATTGTATAAATGTGTTTTTCTTCTTTCTTTTTTTTTTTTTCTTTTCAGTACTTTTGAACAATTCTGTGGTATCTAGTGAATTCTTCTGCAGTATATATTTAGAAATATCTAAGATTGTAGTTATAATATTTTGTATTACACTTTTTGATGTTTGTCCTAATTTGGTTTTAATCAGATTAATCAATCTGGCCCGTGTGTTTTTTTTTTTGTTTTTTTTTTAAGTTCTCTTTATGATCTTTAAAAATGATATAGGTATTTTTTCTATTTTGTTTACCTAAAATATTTTTGATATTGAGTTTATTTCTTAATTTATATGTATCACTATTAATTTCACCGGGCATTGGCATGATGGTGAGAATATTCGGAAATAGCCCGGGAGACCTGGGTTCAATCCCAGGTCAAGTCATACCAACAACTCAAAAAATGGTCCTTGATGCCTCCTTATCCTCAGCAATATAACGTAGTGATCATGTGTAAAGTGGAGCAATCCACGGAAAGGCGTAGTGCACTTCCCTAAACCTCGGTGTAGTAGCTATTGAAAAGGGAGCCTTAGGGTCACCCTCGACTAAGGTCGCAAACTTTACATAATGTTATCGTAATCTCATTTATATTTTTCTCATATCTTATGTAATGTTTTTATATACTGAGGTGGATTTATTTTATATAGGTTTCTGTATTTGTCGGCTTTGATTTCACTCACAAACTTTAAACTTTTCTTTTTGGATACGTCATTATTCTTTCTAAATCTCTTTTTTTTTTAACTAATTGAAATAGGTCCATTTCAAATTGTTAATCACTGCGATTTGCAGTGTTTTAATATTATATTTTGTTTTCTGTCCTTCATTCCGGGATAGTAGAAGAAGAATGTTATCCATCTAATTCTTTTAATGAAGTCAGCTATTTTATCGGTAAAAAATAAAACAACTTGACATTCAGATGGGAATGGTATATTCTGCAAAGAAAAATTTGGGGTGGAAAGTTTCCATTTTGAAGTAGAACTTGTATCCAAAAAGAGTTTTTTCCGTGCTATGGGTAATCCAAAAGAGAGTTCTACTAGTAACAAGGAGCTAAAATATAAATGTGTAAAATCCGAGGAAAATAGTTTAGGCATTTAGACTTTTTTGTAGTAAAATTTATAAAAAATGTTTTTGATCTGCAAGTGAGTTTTTGTATATTTTTAATCTGAAAATAATATGTTCGATAGTCATCGTCTTTGAGCACATAACGGAGATTCCAAATCACCTCGTATTACTAATAAAAAAGTCTAACTCCTTATACTATTTTGCTCAGATTATAGACACACACACACACACATATATATTTGTGTGTGTGCACGTTCATCTCCACATATAGAAATAAAATAGAATAAACTAAATATATATGTTAATACATCAATAAAAATACATTCAATAGCAGAGATATCGAAACTTCACTTGTCACTTCTCATCAAACCAGGATAACTTTAATCAGTTTCGTAGAAACTGTAATGTAACAACAATATGTAGAGGAGATAAGGGCGTGACTATAAGATGGAAGATGAATCTTGACTCACAATATTTGATGTATAGTAAGAATTGATATTTTGTTTTTGGACAACGATATGAAATGAAAGTGGTGCTATCAGTTTTATTGCTTTTTCCAAAAACAAAACAAAACATATGTACATATGTCACAATCTGTCTGTAAAAATGAACTTCCGCATTGAATGAAACAGAATCACTGAATACATTCGTCAAGATCTTTGTTGTGCCCAATACTCATGTTTTTCTTTACACTCGGTTGCATCAAATCAACCTAATCAATGTTTAATCGTTTACACACCTGATCGGTATACAATGTGTGCAAACAAATGGCATTTATTACAGTCAGGAAATATCTAATAATTGAAACCACTTCATTATATTAAACTAGAATACGTATGATCAGTTTGATTGCATTCTATGCATAAATAAAAAAAATACATAGGAATAGGTTGCGGTATTAAGAGTTCTATATATGATCATTGGATCTAAACAGAGCATTAATTTGAGATTGAGAACACATAGAGGATCGTTTTTCTGAACTATACGCAAATTTATTTAGTGTAGGACAATTTTCTATAACCAATTCCTATTACATATGATTGTGACCTTTATTACATTTGAACACAAAGATTTTTGTGTTTGTCTTTTATCTTGGAGTTGGATATTGTCCCACGCTCAATATATATATATATAATATATATATATATATATATAATGTGTGTGTGTGTGTTTATATGTATATATGTATTCAGGATATATATATATATGTGTGTGTATATATGTATTCAGGAATATATATATATATATGTGTGTGTGTATATATGTGTTCAGAAATATATATATATATATATATATATGTGTGTGTGTGTGTAATATGTATTCAGGAATATGTATGTATGTGTGTGTGTGTGTATATATGTATTCGGAATAGTATGTATGTGTGTGTGTGCGTATATATGTATTCAGGAATATATATGTATGTGTGTGTGTGTGTGTATATATGTATTCAGGAATATATATATATGTATGTGTGTGTGTGTATATATGTATTCAGGAATATATATGTATGTGTGTGTGTACATATGTATTCAGGAATATATATGTATGTGTGTGTGTGTATATAGGTATTCAGGAATATATATGTATGTGTGTGTGTGTATATATGTATTCAGGAATATATATGTATGTGTGTGTGTGTATATATGTATTCAGGAATATACATGTATGTGTGTGTGTGTATATATGTATTCAGGAATATACATGTATGTGTGTGTGTGTATATATGTATCAGGAATATATATGTAGTGTGTGTGTATATATGTATTCAGGAATATATATATATATATATAGTATATATGTATTCAGGAATATATATGTATATGTGTGTTTAT
>CAUZXS010002087.1:5000-82500 GCA_963585895.1 Sepioteuthis lessoniana
ACCTCGGTGTAGTAGCTATTGAAAAGGGAGTTTTCGGGTAGCCCACGATTACTGTCGCCAACTTTACTAACTAATTTTTTAAAAATAAAAGCTTATGACTAATAAATGCTAAGATCTTAACGGCATGTCAACCCGTCATTGATTATTTTCTACCTAAAGGTTAGAGAATCCCATTCATTGAACATTCATATTTTCAGTTTTGTCTTGTTTCTCAGGAATTTTTTTGCACACTGTCGAAATGGAATAATTTTTAGACAGATCTATTTGACCCATAAATGGGACCCTAACAGGTACTACCACTCCGGGACAGAGTGGACCTGGGAGTAATGACAATGAAGGGGTACTCTACACTCCCTAGATATCCGGAACTGGAACCTCGCTATCAAATACAATTTAGTACCATACCCAGGACATGGCTGGTTAGGTGTTTGGGTTTTATGACATATCAACCTTTGAAGGTTATTTAATGCCAAATCCATTTTATGAAAATAGTTCTATTTCAAACAATTCAGTTTAGCATAAGTACGCAGTTTAAATGTAAGTACAGTTTAATTTTGAAAAACTTTTCTATTTCAAGCTATTCAGTTTAGTCAAGCAGTTCTAATTCAGCTTATTCAGTTTAGTATAAGTACAGATTTTGTTTACGCATTGTTAAATGTCAAAACAGTTCTATATTAAACAATTCAGTTTAGTGTAGGTACAATTTCAATGTCAAAAACGGTTCCATTTCAAATAATTCAGTTTAGCATAAGCACATTGTTTAAATGTAAGTATGGTTTAATTGTCAAAAACATTTCTATTTCAAGCTATTCAGTTTAGTCAAACAATTCAGTTTAGCAGAAATATAAAGTTTAGTTCTATTTAACCCATAGATAGGGCCCTATCAGGTACTACCACGCCGGGCCAGAGTGGATCAGGGAGCAATGGCAATGAAGGGGTATTCTGCATTCCCCTATGCTCTAGCATTAATGGAACCTCACCATCAGATTGTTTAGTGTCATATCCAGGTCACTCGTTGGGCTGGGGGGGGGTCTTACCCCTCTGCAGAGGAGCAGTCGTTCTATTCTATAGCCCCGGCAGACTGGGTAAATACCCAGAACAGTTATTATGTCTAATGAAACATTATACAGTAAAAGCGAATATTATTAGATATTTTTCATGACCAAACTCTAGTATAGCGTTTATTGAACGTTTATTTTTCCTTTTTTTCTTTTTGTAGTGGTTTCTTTGATGATTTTTCCACGATTTAACAAAACCTAATAAAGTCTGTTGGTATTTTAAGATATTGCTGGGGTTCTCTGGCTCAATATGTGATGATATTTTAGCCCCAAGTCTTTGCTTGTCCCCAGAGTTATTATTTGATGAAGACTTTCTTAGTCACGCTCCCCGTGATTGGTGAACCTCTCCAGTTGTTAGGTTACACTTCGGCCGGCCGTGTGGTGGGCTGCACGGTTCTGGTCGGGTGTGCCTCATCACTGGATATACCTCTGCCCTCAGGGGTCCGTCCCTCCATGGTTCAGAGGTGTTTGGTTAATTGTTTGGCGCCTGGGGCGTCCCTCTGTAGGAGAATGCCGACGGAACCCGAGGTATTTTTGAAAATACTGGGCGCGTGTGCGCTACGGCCCTGTGCCCAGACCCACCTTAAAAAACCTTGTGCCATACTCATCCGGTTGGTGGGCCGGAAGACAAATACCAGTCACGCTGCTGTTGTTTTTTGCTGCAGCATAGGTATTTAATTGGATATAGCTGAAGTAAAACACTAACTAGAGCTGCCTGAACAAACTAAAATAATATATATATATATATATATATATATATATATATATATATATATATATACCAATCTCTCCATGCGTGCAGGATGTGACACAAGGTCAATTTTAAGTGGAGTCTATCCATTTTGAATACAGAATTTTTCTTCTCCTAGACTCGTTCCCATACCATGGTTTAAGATACAGTCTTGCCTACTATTTATCCATAAATAGAGGAAAAATAGTTGGATGGATACCTTTCCCAAATATATTAACACTATGAGAAATGCATTCAAAATCGCCTGGTATTTGAATGCGTCCATTTCCAACGAAGATTACCATTACATCACGAACACAACCACCCACCCACACACCCACACACACATATATATATATATATATAGTAAGTTGGCCGACCGTAGTCGCGGGCGACACACATACACACACATATATATATATAGTAAGTTGGCCGACCGTAGTCGAGGGCGACACACACACACACACACACACACACACACACACATATATATATATACATATATAGTAAGTTGGCCGACCGTAGTCGAGGGCGACACACACACACACACACACACACACACATATATATATATATATATATAGTAAGTTGGCCGACCGTAGTCGAGGGCGACCCGAAGGCTTACTATACCTTACCCCTGATCCTAAATTTATAATGCCGAGTTTTAAGCAAGACGGCATCAAGTATCTTTTCTTTTTTTCTTTTTTTTTTTTTTTGAGTTTTTAGTATGACTCAACCTGTGATTGAATCCCGGTCTCCCGAACACAGAGCCGAAAAAGCTCTACCCTCTGGGAGTCGCTATAGATTATGTTATTAATCCAGATTTTACAAGTACATTAGTACAATTAGCAAATACTACAGGTCATTCAACAGGAAGTCTAGGTCAGTTCGATTTGATAAGCGAGAAAGACATTTCGATATTTGAATATAAATCGATATGAACAAAATCCGACATAGCCTGAAAATGTCATAAGTTATATTTATTTTTATCAACATATATAAATATTATTTTGATCAGAATGAGTTTATTCTCGTCTATAAGTCGATTCGATTCTAATGGTTTCTAAAGAAGTCATTCATTTATTTTCAGACGAAGGCATACGTATATGGAAAACAATCTACAACGATAATGAAACCAATACAGAAGAAAATCCTCGATTCAATATGGCGCCACATCCTATTTGGATTAATGGTTTGATTATCGGCTGTCCGGATTATTCGATAATCTGTGGTTCTATAGCAACAGCTGCAACGATAAGTTGTTTTTGTTTTTATTTTTTTGCTTCATGACACTATATTATAGAAAGTGAGTTCGAACTCATGTCGTGACGTTACGAACTAATACTCGCAGGAAAGGCATGAACCTCTTAATTACCCTTGCTATGAGTTAAATAGTAGCACTGCTATCCTTCAGCAAGGGTTACTTTAGCATTGAAGAACGCATTAAAATATGCCATTAAACAAAACAACAGAGGCGAACCAAACCAAAATCTATAGCCTGTCAGCTCTTGTTCTATGCCAACATCAGTTTAACAATTAAGCTCTCTAACTATATACGCTACAAAAATCTATCATGTCAACCCTTTTCGGGTTATTTAATGCCAAAGTCAGATTAACAATTAAGCTCTCCAATTATATACGGTATCAAAACGTGTCTTCCCAATCGTTTTGATCAGTCAATATATCAATAAATTAGTTTTCATAAAACGTGTCTTCCCAATCGTTTTGATCAGTCAATATATCAATAAAGTTAATCCTCATTTTAGCAGGTAAACATATCAAATTCAGTTAACATTTAGTTTAATAAAACGGCTTTTACAAGATTTTAGAAGTTTCGTTTTGATATTTACTACACAATTTTTTTGTCAACCATCTTGTGAAATGAATCTAAAATGATGAAATAAGTACAAAACAAAAATGGAAAGTTGTTCAATTGTGAATGAACAACTTATTTTCATAAACAATGTTTTTTTCCTCTGCCCTCGTGTTTTTTATTGCTTTTGTTTTTGTTTTTTTGTTTTTTGTTTTTTGTTTTGGGTTGGTTGGTTGGTTGGTTGGTTTTGTCGATTGGTTCATTTGTTTGTGGGTTTGGCTGGTTTGTTGGTTTGGTTGAATGGTTTGGTCAGTTGATTGGTTGCTTGCTTGCTTGGTCTGAAGGTTAGTTAATTGATTTCTGGGTTTAACTGGTTTGTTTGGTTGGTTGATAGGTTGGTTGGTTTGTTGGGTTGGTTGGTTGGTTGGTTGGTTGGTTGTTTGTTGGTTGGTTGGTTGGTTGGTTGTTTTGTTGGTTTGGTTGATTGGTTTGGTTGGTTGGTTGGTTTATTTGGTTGGTTGGTTGGTTCGTTCGTTCGTTAGTTGGTTGGTTTGTTGGTTGCGTAATTGTTGGTTTCTGGGTTCGGCTAGTTTGTTGGCTTGGTTGGGTTGGTTTGGTTGGTTGGTTAGTGGGTTTCTGGATTTGACTGGTGTTTTAGTTTGGTTGATTGGTTTGTTCGATCGGTTGGTTGGTTGGTTTTAACAATTGTCAACTCTTCTTGAGTAATTTAGCAAATTCGGTCTTTTGGGGGTGGTTATACGGTTTCAAGTATTTCAATCTAACACAAATAATTTGCACAAAGTTATATGGTTTCAATTAACTAATGATGATAATAATGATAATTCTTTGTAAACAATTATCGCTTCAAGCAACAATTCTGAATACAAATAATTTTCTCCCTTTCCAAACGTTTAACGAATTCCAAACAAATGACAATTATTGGTAAACAATTTTAGGGTTTCAAGTAATTATTAATAACAATCATTTTTTAAGTAACTATTCTTAATACAAACAATTAATAGATACAATTTTCAAACGGATGTATTTGGGACACTAACAAGTACTCCCACTCCCGGTCAGAGTGAAGCTGGGAGTAATAGTAATGATGGTGTACTCCACAGTATCCGAATTTCCAGAACTGGAACCTCACCTTCAGGTTAGTATCATATCCAGTTGAGTCGATTTGGGGGGAAATAATCAATATAGGAAAATAATCAAAATAGGAAATAATTTTAAAAAAATCTTTTAGTCTGATTAATCCAATTTTTGATTACCTCTATCATTCAAGCAATTTTTTTTTATTAAAATTCAGTCAAATATGAAGGAGAAAGAAACGATACAACAAAGAATCTATGATTTGCTTAACGCCGAAGCCAAACCAAAGTTTCTTTGTCTACCGTATAAAAAGCCAAGATAATTTTTTACAGAAAAAGAGCTTTTTAAGGGTGGGGGGAGGATTGAACAAATAACAAAAAGAAGGCTTCTTTTTAATAAATGCAACTTCCCATCGAAATATTGGTTCGCTTAAGACTGCTATTGAGGAGACATCATCATCATGTCGTGCCACCAGCATGGATAACCCTGACCCTCTCTCGCCACTTTTCTCTATCGTTCATCGCCTCTGGCTGGTCTTCAGGGCTACATTCCGTATCCTCACATAGCTGCTGAATGTATGTTCGTGCTGGTCGTCCTGCTTTTGCCCGGCCTTATGTGGGGGTCCATAGGAGTACATCACTTATGAACTCGTCCCTGCTTCTCCAGCAGTGTCCTGCATGTTTGGTTCGTCTAAATTGGATAGTTTTCTGGATGGGAGGCAGGTGGCCGTATAGTTGGTCTCTTGTGGGGTGTTGCTGCCAGGACTTGCTCAAGATTGCTCGCAGCATTCTTGTGTAATTGCCATCTAGCTTCTTCTCCAGCCGTTTTGTTAGCGTCCATGTAGTGCATCCATACAGCAGTATCGATACGACAGCTGCCTGGAAGAAACTGCGTTTCATTTTATCGGTTAGGTCTGATTTCCATATAATCGATAGCCTATTGATAGCTGTCCATGCCTTTGTTAACCGTGTGTCGATGTCCTTTTCGGTTGATGAGACGCTGCTTCCTAGGTAAGTGAATTTGTCTACAAGTTTAAGAGGGGTTCCGTCTACTGGGGAGATATCACCTGTTTGATTATAGCACATATATTCCGTTTTGTGTGCATTGACATGGAGGCCTATGCTTGCGGCTGCTCGTTCCAAACTATGCAGTAGCGTTTCAGCCTGGTTGGGTGTATTTGCCTGTATCGCTATGTCATCGGTGTAGTCGGCATCGGTAATTGTTTTTGCGGGGTACCTTCTGCTTCTTTTCTTTGTCAGCTCGGCTACTGAGGAGTAATGGAATAAAATATCTGAAGAAATTATTTTAAAGGCATGCAAATCATTTCGAAGACGTGTTGACCATAATTTAAAAAATTATGGCCATATTGAATAAATTTACTGTTTTGTTTATTATTTTTTTTAATGTAGAATTAATCTTGTTTTATAATAGAGTCGTTTATTATTATACTAGAATATTCCTAATTTTGCTTCCGCACCCTGTAGGCGGTTCTTATCCCCCCCCCCTGCAAGGGATACAATCAGCTTATTCTAAACCCCATCGATAGGGGTTCAAGTTTTTAAGATGACATGTATGTAAGGCATAAATAAATGAAAAATCTTAGCACAAAGTATTTTATGAATATCAATGAACATCTTAAAAGCCCGTATGTAATGCTGGCAAGTAGTGTTAGAAACTAATATAGAAGACTGCAAAACTAGATTTAATGGTTTGTACCAAGTAGAACACCTGAAAGGAATCGATATATCAATTAATCAATAGGTTGTTAATCTGCCAATGTGAAGAGACTTTTGCTGTTCTAATTGATTTCTAATGTTGTGCAACTGGTACGCCAACCATTCTTCATAATCTATTCGGTGGTCGGGTGTGATACTGAGTAATTCCCCTTCATGGCATCTCTCAGGGGATGTGAGTAACTTGGTAGTGTTCATCATCTTTTATATTACCCACTCACACCTCTTAAAAAGAGAAGATACTCCAGTACACTCATTCTACAAAGTACCCCTCACAGTCAAACACATTCTCTTTGACCGTAACAGTTTCAGGCCAACTCGTCTAAAATACTTCAAGACTAGCAGCCTAAAGGACTTTTTCAAAAACACCAAACCAGAGAACATCTTGAGTTTTCAAACAAAAAAAAACAACCATTACCCTAAAATCTGACCAAATATAATCAAACACTACTATAAACCGCCTACCCTAAACGCAAAAACCCTCACAGAAGTCAAAACAAATCTGACATTTTTGACATTAAATAACCCACAGAGGTTGCTATGCCGTTAAAAAAACTCAAACTCAAACTCATCTTCTCTCCCATAATCTATTCGGTGGTGGATGGTGATGCCGAGTAATTCCCCTTCATCACATCTCTCAACGCAATGGATGTTACTTGGCAGTACCCATCTCCTCTCCTATCATCAATTAATTTCCCTTCATGGTGTCTCTCAGGTCAATAAGAGGGTTACTTAGCGATGCCCATCTCTTCCCTAAGTAACATGCGACAGGTTATATTGGGTTACATGGTACTAGTAGCAAGAAATGATCCCTGATCTGACTTATACAGCTGATTTCAATGCGGTCTTCCTTCTCCATGACTGGTTGCTTACAAAGGCTACATAGCCCAATCAATCCGACCATGGCTGGAGTCGGGTATGAGATGCATCCATGCCTTTACCAAGAGCATTGACGTAAATTGAACAAACAGGGTTTGAAATTGGCTCGAACCAGTCATTTTGCTGCGGTGATAACCGTGACGCTGCGCACGTCTTCAACTCCATCACCTCACTGAAAAATATGAGAGAAGTATTGACTTCCGCTACAACAGCCTTTCTCGAAAGAAACAGATCGATATCTGTTTTGAAATCTTCCGAAGACCACCATCCGTCAACATCTTTGGGGGAGTTTGACTCGTCGGGAAAATCTGAGTGGAAAGAAGCGGGAATAAAAGGAAGATATTCGAAAATAAGTCCACCCTTCGATAAAGATCCAGCTTGGTTCCTTTATTTAATGGCATATCAATCAATATTTTATATCAAAGCCATCCTTGTCGAAGAACAGTAGTGATACAATTTAACTTATAGCAAGGAGATAAGAGAGTTCATTCCTTTCCCAAAGGTATTAGCCATGGCGTTCTATTCTACACGCCATTTCATAGCGCACACGTCATTAGATTGGCGGCCGGTTTTATTAAAGGGAGAGAATTAGGTCGTTTTTGTTTCAGTTTGAGTTAACTGCTGTGTACTGTGTACATACCCTTGTGTTGTCGATTCAAGAAAGTCAAAGGAATCTTTTAATTTCACTTTTGGTGGGAATATCATTTAACTTACTTAGTTGAAGTAAGTATATTTGATTATTTTAGTTTGAGTTGATACATTATTTTTTATTTAAATTGTTAAAAGGAAACTTTGTGGCTTAAATTCACTCACACAAAAAGTTTAAAGCTTTAACATTTTTAGATTAAAGTTTAATTCCTTTTTTGGCATTTTCCCCTCTTAAAGTTTGTTCAACATTTTTAAATTAAAGTTTAAAGAATTATTTATCGATAAAATGCAATTCTTTTTTAGGAATTTATGTTATTTTAAGAAGCAAAACAATAAAACATTAAACAAATTTGAACGGGAATTTAATTCAATTTCTTCAAAGACATAAAGCAAACTATATTTATTATAAAATGAATTAAAAATGTTTTTTTCTAAATTTAATGTCATTACTTAATTTGATATTTATTTTTGATATCGTTAAAAAAACATTGTTAATGTCGGTGAAAACATAACATCAACGAAACTAAAGTTTAATTTTCTCAAGTTTTTAACCATGATAAAAATTAGCATAAGTCAACATTTTTCTATTAAAAGTTTAAGTTTGAATGATAAATTTGAATGAAATTTTAATAGAGAAAATTTTCATTAACATTTCTTTATTAAAACTTTAGCTAACATTTCCATTTAAAGTTTTAAAAAAGGCGAATTTTTTGCGTTTTTGTTTCCAAAGTTAAAGAATAAATTATTATTTTTACTACATTAGTTACTAACTGGTGAACTTTTACTTATTGGAATTAAATGACACCCGACTTGATTTTATCGTTGAATTTGGTAAAATGGCTCTTAATATGGCTGACAGTCAAGGTAATCGTAAAAAACAATTATCCCAAAATATTGCTACTGCCACACATCATAACCAAATCCACTTCCTACATTAATCATTATGCCTCCAAATACTAATTACATCTGCAAATAAATTTCAAACACTGAATTTAACAATTGTAGAAAAATAAGGTTTATTTTCTTTGTTTTAAGGCATATCAACCTTCATGAGTTATTTAATGCCAAAGCCATCCTTGTGGAAGAAAAGTAGAGATACAATTCAATTTAATTCACAGCTCGGAGGATAAGGGACTTCATACCTTCCCCAAAGGTATTAGCCTGAAAGTGAATATAATACCGCGACTGGAGTTCGACCTCACTTACTAGGATGTCACAGTCTAAAAACAGTAGCCGCAATGCCACGAAGCCTACCCACAAAAGAGTATTAAAATTAGTATCATTTATGATAAATTTATGAGTAGGTAATTTTTGTTGTATAATTTGATAAAACGAAGGTACAAATTTAATCCCAGTGAAGGATAATCCGCTAAAGCTGGATTGCCTGATCATAGAGAATTTAGACCACAAGATAACGAAATACCACGACTGGAGTTCGAACTTACTTACTACGATGTCGTAGCCAATACATTAGCCACTACGCCACGCCCCCTTCAATAATGGAACGACAAATTTAGATACAGTTAAGAAAAATATTTCATCATCAGTAAGTCATTTTGATGGCACACGAAGTCCCTTATCTCTTTACGTCTCTTATCTCCGTACGTCTCTGTTGTATATTTATAATGAGTGAATATACATTATTGAAAAATGGCCAAAACACTTCTTTCTCTCTCACTTTATTCTCAAAAGGGGTTGAAGCTTCTATGGTGTTCTATCGGACGGTGGTAGACGAAGACAGACTGCTAAACTGACCCATAACTTCTTTTCTTGACCATACCACGCTGTGTTATCTTCAAGACCCCATTTAGCATTTCTTCTGCTCCTCGATCGGGAAGTACTCAACTAGACGTCGCTGTGGGCCGCTGCCCCAGCGAGCGCTCTCGGTGACTGCAAGCTGGGTTTGATTCAAGACTCACACTGCCTCCAGCTGACGCGGATATCTGCATAAATCGTTTTATAACGCCCACGACTTCCGATCAATCTTGCGACTGCTTCCGCTTATTTACACAGCTGCGTCCTGTTCAGAGAATCTCTGATTGACAAGGGGTCAATATGCAACACTTCTCCCCACCTAATTTTTCAAAATGTCTAACTGTGAACATTTTCCTCGCTTCCCTCTCCATCTCTCTCCGCACCCACATCTCACAAATAATGTTCAAGGACAACAACAGCAACCACTACAACATATCTTCGAAGGTGCCCTTTTAATCATGCAACAATTACCCACTTCTAGTTTTTATGCAAATTATTCTTTATTCTTTCCTGGTGCAGTTGGCTATCCTACATGCATGCATACATCAAAATTACAACATAATTACATATCCCATAAAAAAACATCTAAGAGCTATCCTTTGCAATTCCTTGAACAAACTAAAAATATCACGGACCAACGTTTTGTTTCCCAAAATCCTGATCACAAACCCCGTGACCCTGGTCATTCCAGTAACACATTTTGTCTGGATTCCTTATGGCCATACACCAGTCATCCACTCTACAGGTTCCAACCTAGAGTAACTGGGGAATCTCCAAAAATTCAACACCAATAATGTTACCATGGCCCCAAACTAATACCTCGAAATGGCATTATAAATTGAAATTCATGCAGCAACAACCAAACCTACCACGCCAAAATATTTATCAGCAACTGATTTTCTTCTTAATCAATTATTGCTTCCAGCGATTTCACCTTCCTAAATCCATTTGTTCAAAATTTCGTTTTTTTTTTTTTTGTTTTGTTTTGTTTGGTTTTTTTTTTTGCTTTCGCGTCCTCTCGTGTAAATAGAAATCTTAATCATAGAAACATCTATCATAGGCGGTTGCCGCTCCCTAATTTTCAAATTAACTTGATCTCAATGACCTTCACTTAATTTCAAACGTACAATGTTTGAATACTGAATGACTGCTATTATTTGCTGTACATATCATTCAAAGTCTGACCGAGTAAACAAAACAAAAAAAAAAAAGACAACATTTTTCCTCATCTTCCAAAAAAATCAAAATTCTCATAAAATGATTTGGTTAAAAAAATTCAAAAATGTCGCCTTAAATTCAAACAATTATTCCCTTCTAAGATTCACAGCGGTTGGAGAGAAAAAATTTTTTTTTCAAAAATGCATAAGTCAAAATGCAATCGTCATAACAAAACCAAAAACATGTCAAAAAAAATTCAGAAGAAAATGTTTATACTTACGACAGTTCTATTTTTAAAAAATGTCTTTATTTTCTTCTCTTATCGACTGCCTCTTTCTCTTTTTTTTTTTTTTTTTTTTTTTTCATTTCAATTCCTAAAAATATTGTTTTTTTTTTCCAGTGCTGAGTGTCCTTGTGTATTTGTTTTTTGTTTTTTTTTCAATTCTCTTTCCTTTTCACTGCAATAATTTTTACACACACACACACACACACACACGCATATATATATATATATATATATATATATATATTTATATGTCCTTTTTACTGTACAATTGCTCGTTCTCTGCGTTCCTACGGATAACCTAAGCTAATATTGATTCGCGCGTGCCCTTACATTTTTCATTAAGTGTCCTTTACAACTAAGCATAGTTCGTAATCAAACCAAAGTAAATGAGGTAAAAATTTCCCATGAGCCTTTTTTTCTTTCCAACCAACACAAATCGTTCCTGTTTTTGGCTCCTTTTTTCTTCAATTTTTGACCATCGTCTATCGGTCAATCTCTCATCTTTTCAATTGTTACCGAGTCCTTTTTTTCACCATTTTCTTTCCACAAATATCTCTTCATAAAGCATGGCTCGTATCCAGCCATCATTTCTTCGTTTTTACTTATTCCGAACAAGACAATACAACACTAGTTTCTTACTTACTTCCAAAGGCGAGATAAAATATCCATCGACTCTTTTTTTCTTTTTTCCTTTTTCTTTCCACAAATATCTTTTCAGAAAGCATGGCTCGTATCCAGCCATCATTTCTTCGTTTTTACTTATTCCGAACAAGACAATACAACACTAGTTTCTTACTTACTTCCAAAGGCGAGATAAAATATTCATCGACTCTTTTTTTCTTTTTTCCTTTTTCTTTCCACAAATATCTTTTCAGAAAGCATGGCTCGTATCCAGCCATCATTTCTTCGTTTTTACTTATTCCGAACAAGACAATACAACACTAGTTTCTTACTTACTTCCAAAGGCGAGATAAAATATCCATCGACTCATTTTTTCTTTTTTCCTTTTTCTTTCCACAAATATCTTTTCAGAAAGCATGGCTCGTATCCAGCCATCATTTCTTCGTTTTTACTTATTCCGAACAAGACAATACAACACTAGTTTCTTACTTACTTCCAAAGGCGAGATAAAATATTCATCGACTCTTTTTTTCTTTTTTCCTTTTTCTTTCCACAAATATCTTTTCAGAAAGCATGGCTCGTATCCAGCCATCATTTCTTCGTTTTTACTTATTCCGAACAAGACAATACAACACTAGTTTCTTACTTACTTCCAAAGGTTAGATAAAATATCCATCGACTCTTTTTTTCTTTTTTCCTTTTTCTTTCCACAAATATCTCTTCATAAAGCATGGCTCGTATCCAGCCATCATTTCTTCGTTTTTACTTATTCCGAACAAGACAATACAACACTAGTTTCTTACTTACTTCCAAAGGTTAGATAAAATATCCATCGACTCTTTTTTTCTTTTTTCCTTTTTCTTTCCACAAATATCTTTTCAGAAAGCATGGCTCGTATCCAGCCATCATTTCTTCGTTTTTACTTATTCCGAACAAGACAATACAACACTAGTTTCTTACTTACTTCCAAAGGTTAGATAAAATATCCATCGACTCTTTTTTTCTTTTTTCCTTTTTCTTTCCACAAATATCTTTTCAGAAAGCATGGCTCGTATCCAGCCATCATTTCTTCGTTTTTACTTATTCCGAACAAGACAATACAACACTAGTTTCTTACTTACTTCCAAAGGCGAGATAAAATATCCACCGACTCTTTTTTTCTTTTTTCCTTTTTCTTTCCACAAATATCTTTTCAGAAAGCATGGCTCGTATCCAGCCATCATTTCTTCGTTTTTACTTATTCCGAACAAGACAATACAACACTCGTTTCTTACTTACTTCCAAAGGCGAGATAAAATATTCATCGACTCTTTTTTTCTTTTTTCCTTTTTCTTTCCACAAATATCTTTTCAGAAAGCATGGCTCGTATCCAGCCATCATTTCTTCGTTTTTACTTATTCCGAACAAGACAATACAACACTAGTTTCTTACTTACTTCCAAAGGTTAGATAAAATATCCATCGACTCTTTTTTTCTTTTTTCCTTTTTCTTTCCACAAATATCTCTTCATAAAGCATGGCTCGTATCCAGCCATCATTTTTTCGTTTTTACTTATTCCGAACAAGACAATACAACACTAGTTTCTTACTTACTTCCAAAGGTTAGATAAAATATCCATCGACTCTTTTTTTCTTTTTTCCTTTTTCTTTCCACAAATATCTCTTCATAAAGCATGGCTCGTATCCAGCCATCATTTCTTCGTTTTTACTTATTCCGAACAAGACAATACAACACTAGTTTCTTACTTACTTCCAAAGGCGAGATAAAATATCCATCGACTCTTTTTTTCTTTTTTACTTTTTTCACTGCCCGTCGTTCAATCTCCTTTCTCTTTTTCAATAGGTATTTCATGTACTTTATTTATTTATCTATTTATTCATTAATATTTCTCCCTCAAGCACGATTTGAAACAGAGTACATAATTTTCCAGTGCATACTACAAGACACGTCAAGATTTTGCACAATTACTCCCTAATTTCCCATTCCCTCTTTCAAAATATCTTCTTCAACACAATAGTTTGGTCACTTTCCAACACCCAAAAAATTTTCCGACCCCTATCTAGGGGGACTTTCACGACCTGGTCTGGGCACTAACCAGTACCTTAGAATTCTCGACCCCATTCTAGAAGGAGCCCTTCACAAAACTAGGTATGGCTTCTACCAGGATCCGAAAATATCGATCCTATCACAAGGAGACTTCCACCAAAACCTTTCTAATACAACTTTTTTGTCTCAAACACGGACCCTTTACCTAACTATGAATCCAAAGGTATATGAGCCTTCTCCTAACAACATATCATAGTTGCCCGGATCCTTCTTTGATCCTTCCGGAGTTCGGATCAAAATTTTAATGTCAAATCACTACGCGTTATGATAGCATCCACGAGTTACTAGAAAATTTCATTCATAAAAATTTTTGTTTACTATCAAAGTTCATTCCCGAAAAAACAAAATTCTAAATGTCCCATAATGTTTTTGCAACTTTTTGACATATCACTGAAATAATATTTTCTGTTTTGTTCACACGTTTCCTTCTTTTTCTCTTCTTTCTCTTCCCTCATATATTCTATTCTTCTTTTAAGCCAAGATCAAGCAGTTTCAGAATTAAATCATGTGTAAAATATATTTCTCACCGATTTCCAATTCTCTTTAGTTCAAACCTCCTACCAACAAATCGACACGTCACGTTGATTTCTTTCTTAATTACTGGTACCAGGTAACTTAGTACAACCTATCATGTGTTAGTTGGAGATTATATGGACACCGCGAAGTCACAATCTCGTTGTCTTGGAAGAAGGGATCTAGGATAATTGCTCAGCATAGCGATCTGATCTTTGTTTTAATGGCATATCAACCTTCATCATATTTACCGACCCCTCCGCTCGGGCAGGATATGACACAAGGTCAATTTTTTAAGCGGAGTTTAACAGGTTTGAATTCAGAGTTTTCCATCTCCTAGACTAGTTGTGTCGCCAAGGCTGAAGAAAACAGTCTGCCCTACTATTTACCCATTGCTGGAGGGAGCATAATTGGATTCATCCCTTTCCCAAGGGTATAAGTGCTATGTGAAATGCAATCAGCCTCGTCCAGGATTTGAACCCGTATCGTCGTAGGAAATGGATACGACGATAACCATTACACCACGGGCATATCTACCTTCATGGGATATTTAATACTAAAGCCATATCCGAGAAGAAGAACAGCAGTGACACTATTCAACCTTTGGCTGAGGTTGGGATGCGAAGGTTCATATGTTCTCGAAGCCTATTTGCCCCATTTCACATAGCACTTATACCTTTGGGAAAGATATGAATCCAATTATTCTCCCTCCAGCTATGGGTAAATAGTTGGGCAGACTAGGTTCTTCAACCTTGGTAAGGAAACAAGTCTAGGAGAAGGAAAACTCTTAATTCGAACCTCTTAAACTTCGCTTAAAAATTGATCTTGTGTCATATCCTGCTTGAGCGGAGGGGTTGGGTAAATTTAGTATTAGTCCCAAAGTGAACGTAATGTCACAATTGGAGTTCAAACTCACTTACTTCAAGGCCACAGTCCTGCAATTTAACCATTACTCCACGGAGACTCCACCCCGAAGACCTGAAAAGGGGTAGGGGTCATAACAAATAACGAAAGATAAAACTATTCGACAAAGAGAACAGTAGCAGTATTTCGAATATAATGCATTGAGCTTTTACACCGGTATACCGGTGCTGGTTTTATTTTCCTTCCGGACCGTCGTGTTGTATAGCCATGACCAACTATACAAACACATAATACATATACATCTACATATACGGCTTATACATCTACATATACGGCATATACACCTACATATATGGCTTATACATCTACATATACGGTATATACACCTACATATACGGTATATACACCTACATATACGGTATATACATCTACATATACGGCATATACACCTACATATACGGTATATACATCTACATATACGGCATATACACCTACATATACGGTATATACACCTACATATACGGTATATACATCTACATATACGGCATATACACCTACATATACGGTATATACATCTACATATACGGCATATACACCTACATATACGGTATATACATCTACATATACGGCATATACACCTACATATACGGCATATACATCTACATATACGGTATATACATCTACATATACGGTATATACACCTACATATACGGTATATACACCTACATATACGGCATATACACCTACATATACGGTATATACTCCTACATATACGGCATATACATCTACATATACAGCATATACACCTACATATATGGCTTATACATCTACATATACGGCATATACATCTACATATACGGTATATACACCTACATATACGGTATATACACCTACATATACGGTATATACATCTACATATACGGCTTATACATCTACATATACGGCATATACACCTACATATACGGCTTATACATCTACATATACGGTATATACACCTACATATACGGCATATACATCTACATATACGGTATATACATCTACATATACGGCTTATACATCTACATATACGGTATATACACCTACATATACGGCATATACATCTACATATACGGTATATACATCTACATATACGGTATATACATCTACATATACGGTATATACATCTACATATACGGCTTATACATCTACATATACGGTATATACATCTACATATACGGCTTATACACCTACATATAAGGCATATACACCTACATATACGGTATATACACCTACATATACGGTATATACATCTACATATACGGTATATACACCTACATATACGGCATATACACCTACATATACGGCATATACACCTACATATACGCATCTACATATACATCTACATAATACATATACATCTACATATGCATGCAGAATCATAACGACACAACAATCAAGACAAGCGACACAGTTCTTAGAATAATATACCTCTCACTTTATTGAAAGGGTTGTGTGTGAGAGGGAGTTGGAGACCGAACAGAACTGCAACATATTGACCCCCACTCTATTGGCCATAACTGCGTTTCTTTCCCGTTCTCCTGGATTGCTCAACCGGGGGCCTAGGGGCCCAGCTTCTCTGGTACATGTTCTCATTCTAGCATCTTATCTCTAAATCGTCTGATCCGCAGCTGCAACGGCTCAATAGGGGACCTGAGGGCCCCCTCTGCTGGGTGCTGGCTTTCCCTACCGCATCTTGTGTCCAACTGGTCCGGTCTCCAAACTAACTGACTTCCTGTCTTCACCGAGTTATAAAATAGTTCAACATCCACCTTCTGGTGGACGTCACAATCGCACTCATTCAACTCGTCCACGGTCAAGGTTATATTCTGATATTCCTTGTGCGGATGCACCAGTTATTTACATAGGTGCATTTCCTATTTTGACAGCCCGGCCGGGTCGTTGGTCAATATACAACACGTAGCACAGTAATAGGTAAATTTAGGCTCAGGAACTCAGGGCTCAATGGGTTAAAAAGGTAACACAAGTGAATAGGTGTAATTAATAGGCAAGACATTGTCAGTGATAAAGAAAAAAATTGACATACATTTTTTTTAATAGAGGATTTTTATATTATAAATTGAATTACCATAGCTAGAAAATCCGGCAAACATTGCGTGCAACATACGGAACTACTGGACATCTGTTTTGACCTTATTAGGTCTCATCAGCAGTGTTTACTTTGACTAGTTAATTTGGCATCGGTTGTGTGCGATGTGGACCAGTTGCTGAAAGGTAGAGTTTCGGCTCTGCATTCTGTGGTCGCTGGTTTGATCTCCAGAGGTGGAGATTACTGTATACACTACTGATGAGACTTAATAAGGTCGAAACAGCTGTCCAGTGGTTCCGTATGTCGCACGCAGTGTTTGCCGGATTTTCTGGTCATGGTAAATCAATTGAAAAAAGATTTGCTTTGTCACAATGGAACAAGTCATCAGAGAAAAAAAATCACAATGGCTTGAACAGTCTCTCAAAGAAAGAA
Organism: Sepioteuthis lessoniana; assembly: GCA_963585895.1. NCBI lineage: Eukaryota > Metazoa > Mollusca > Cephalopoda > Myopsida > Loliginidae > Sepioteuthis > Sepioteuthis lessoniana. Next base: position 22,778 of record CAUZXS010002087.1, read on the forward strand.
AATTGTTTGTGTTTTTTTAAATGGCATATCAGCCTCAAGAGTTATTTAATACCAAAGCTATCCTTGTAAAAAAAAACCTGTAGTAGTACTATTTAATTCATCGTCCTTGGGGGGGGGTTAATACTTTTTCCAAGGGAATAAGTCCGAAAGTGAACGTAACAGTGCAACTGGATATGGAACTTACTTACAATGAAGTTGCAGTCCAGTCTTCCCAAAAGGAAAGATTAGAAAGGAAGTAATCTCTTAATTAAGCTATTTGTGGCTGCCTCCCACCAAACAGGACTTGACACGAGGGCAATGATCTGTGGGTCGAGGCTCGAGCCCTGCTGGACTTTGCTGGTCATCGGCCCATTTAGTGCAATGTGAACCTGATGGGCCTAGCTGGACATGGACCCTAATCTGGGTCCATGCACGGATGCATGATTATAGCTTAAACTGGACAGCAAGGTCCAGTGTTATACAAGGGTAACAAAAGTGTCAATGATGCTAACCCTAACCCGAAGGTGGCCCAGCCGAAGCCTTTCGGCCACAAGTCTGCCATTGGTTTCGATACCCCGTCCGGCACAAATGCCAGAGGGGTCAGCTAAGTCCAGGGAAGTACTTTCTTAATAAAAGCCATGCCAAATATGGGAACGAATCAAACAATTCCGGTAGGACCTTTAAAAAAAGAAGAGAGAGAACTTCTACAGCTTCTGATGCCAAGGGCATGTAATTCTTGCTTTTACTTCGAGTCAAATAATTCCTATATAATAAACGTCTATAAAGTAGAAAATATTTTCTTCACATCACTGCTTTTTCAGATGCAAATCGGCATTTTTAGCTTCTGCTTCGCACATAAACAAACTCGATGAAACATTTTTCATGTGACCTGTAAAAATACACCGTGGAATTGCCGTTTGTTATGTCTGAGATTCTGTGAACAATCTAAACGCGTTTCTCGAATCTTACAGGCGAAAAACTAATTACAAGCAAAAACAAACATGGCGGTTTAACTTACGGCAAAACAAACATGGACAATATATTTTATCAGTGTTTCTCATTTGATTGGATAAATACGATCTTGAGCAATTTACCTACAGGCCAAAAACAAACAAAAAAAAGTTTTTTTTTTATTTACCTTCCGAAACAAGTTTTTGGCCCGAAGAGGCTATCTTTTTTCCTTTTTTTTTTCCTTTTTTTTTTTTTCCTTTTTTTTTCAGCATTCGTCCAGTCAAGGAAAATAATTTTCGTTGATAAACGTGAAATTATTTTTGGTGATTAATTCACTTGACACACCTTCCTTATGATAATATATCTGGTTGTTTCGGAAAATCCTGTACGATTTTAGAATAAACTTTACTTCCCGAGTGGCGGGAAATCACAGTAGCGTCATGTCTAAAGGGTCGGACTGCAGCCTGGAAATGAGTTCGAAGTCCAGTCTTGATATTACGTTCATTTTCGGACATATATTTATGGGAAAGGTAAGAACCTCTAATCCAAATCCATACCTATGGATTAAATAATATCACAGTTCTTCTACCAGGATAGTTTTGATATTAAATTACGTACGAAGATTGTTCTGCCATTAAACGAAAAAACTAAACCTATTCCCGCGTTAAAAGTTTAAACAGCATTTCAATCAGTCATAATATGATCCCTGAATATCTATATTTCTGTCATCGATTAACAAGGTTATTTACGCCTATTCGATAAAACTCTAAAGGTCTTGATGCTAAGAAATCTTTAAAAACAGTTTAAACTTTTACTTCGGGACTGAATTTTTGGTGAGGCGTAAAAAATGTCTCCAGATGGTTGAAAACGTGGTAGCTGATAGGTGAGGGATCAGGAGAATATGGCAAAGTCTCATATCCCTAATCAGTGAGCTTCTACAGTGTCATCTTGGCAACATTTGGCTTCCAGGCACGTATGTCTGGTTGACCCGCGCGAGATATCGGAACAGCTAAAAGTTGTCGGGATTGTTTGCATGCTAATAACATGAAATTGCGTTTATATATACAATAAAATAGCAGCTAATAGTGTGAACGGGACGATTAATTTGCATATTCTAACTTTAAAATATGATTTTGATAAATATCTTCTCGATATTATGGATTTCTAATTGTTTGGTTTTATTTTAATAAATATGAGCAAAAATCCCTTCGATGAATCTTAAAAGAATTACATTAACAAAAGAAAATGACAGTAGTTTTATTTTTTACTTTCTAATTTAGTTAAATCAAGAAAATGTAGCAATGAAAGCCGAGAGTGATGAGAAGAGCTCGCGTCCAATCTATTATATTCTCATATTACACCCTCTCTATTTCAACAGTTTTTATATGCATTCTCATCAATTTTCGCTAGTCTTTCTAATTTGATATCATATTTTCTTTCATTATATTCTCAGTACTAGTGCCCGGTGGAGGGCGCATATTTTTGCTAGTATATACAATAAAAGATGATAAAATCTAAATGAAAGAAGTGCAAAAAAGTCTTTGACGTTATTGAAACTGAGCAGGTGTAAAACCGATTATATTCAAATGGTGTACTTATTTTACTAGAATCACTCAATCATCAGACAGAATATATATATATATATACTCTGTTGATGTTGAGCATGCGTATTTGCGTGTGTTTTGTAGATAGATAGATAGATAGATAGATAGATTGATAGATTGATAGATAGTGATAGATTTTAAGTAGACTACGACTGATAGTGATTTTTTTTCATTTGAAAATATTTTTCAGATAAAACGTTTAACATCTATTGCATTGCTCTGAAGATGGTTTTTTAAATGACCGGAATATTCACATATATCATCTAATAACATAAAACACGTGTTCTGACTGTACATCTGTCTGTCTGTACACATAGTATTTAAGAAAGAAAGAAAGAAAGAAAGAAAGAAAGAAAGAAAGATATTTCAGGACGCGAGATTGATTTAAGAAAGAAAGAAAGAAAGAAAGAAAGAAAGAAAGAAAGAAAGAAAGATATTTCAGGACGCGAGATTGATTTAAGAAAGAAAGAAAGAAAGAAAGAAAGAAAGAAAGAAATATTTGAGAACGCTTGACAGATCTAAGAAAGAAAGAACGGAAGGTAATATCTCTAACTTCTCTTTTGTTGTTGTTGTTGTTGTTATAATTATTCGTTACAAATTTTTCATTCCGGCGTTAACTAATAATCTTTCATTGGAGTCTGAGTTGCAGCAAGTCTCTTCAAATCTCCAAAATTCTCCTCCGTTTTCTCGCTGATCTTAACAATGCTCGAAATTGCATGGTCCCTATCATTATCAATATTATTATTATCGAAAAATATTCTGATATTCCTCAGCATTTTAGTGCATTGAACTCCGTTATGATTCTACTGATTAAAAACGCTACTGGCTTTAAATTTCAATCATGATTATGCATATATATATATATATATATATATATATATATATATATATATATATATATATATGCGTGTTAGTGTATTCAATTTAATCGTGAATTTCTATTCTTTTAATATATATATATATATATATATATATATATATATATATATATATACACACACACATATATATATATGTATATATAATCTTGTATCCATATAACCTACAAATATATATAGGTGCATATAGCGTTTTATGTATCAGCGTACGTAAATAAGTGTGTGTGTGTGTGTGTGTGTGTGTGTGTGTGTGTGTGTGTGTGTGTGTGTGTGTGTGTGTGTGTGTGTGTGTGTTTTTCTGTGTGTGCGTCTGTCTCTGTGTGTGTCAGTGTCCGTGTGTGTGTGTGTGTATGTGTGTCTGTCTCTCTTTGTGTCTGTGTGTGTCTGTGTTTCTGTGTGTGCGTCTGTCTCTGTGAGTGTCTGTGTCCGTGTGTGTGTGTGTGTCTGTGTCCGTGTGTGTGTGTGTGTGTGTCTGTCTATCTATGTGTGTGTGTATGTTCTGCTCAAACCCCAACGACAAAAACAGCTTCCCTGCCGATCGCTGAAAAGTTTAAGTGGAAATTCAACTGGACATGTTCTACATCATTCGCTCTCAGATGGTCGGACATTCTGGAGGCGAGTTCTATTTATTTATTCATTTATTTATTCATTTTGAGAGTTGGAAGAGAAGGAAGGGGGGGACGGTTGGGTGGATGCCGTAGGACGTACAGAAACGGAAGAAACCATCTCATTTTTAGAGTGAAAGTTTTTTCTTCTCTCTCTGGAACAAAATAACACATACACTGAGAGTGATATATACATCTATTAATTGAGATAGATAGATAGATATGAAAAGACTAAGTTAGATAGATAGATAGATAGATACGAAAAGACTAAGATAGATAGATAGATATGAATAGAATTAGATAGATAGATAGATAGATAGATAGATAGACATGAAAAGACTAAGATAGATAGATTGATAGATAGATAGATATGAAAAGACTAAGATAGATAGATAGATATGAATAGAATTAGATAGATAGATAGATAGATAGATAGATAGATAGATATGAAAAGACTAAGATAGATAGATTGATAGATACGAAAAGACTAAGATAGATAGATTGATATGAATAGAATTAGATAGATAGATCGATAGATAGATAGATACATACATACATACATACATACATATATCTATTAATAGATTTGTATAGCCTGAGATAGATAGATAGATAGATAGATAGATAGATAGATAGATATGAAAAGACTAAGATAGATAGATAGATATGAATAGAATTAGATAGATAGATCGATAGATAGATAGATACATACATACATACATATATCTATTAATAGATTTGTATAGCCTGAGATAGATAGATAGATAGATAGATAGATAGATAGATAGATAGATATGAAGAGACTAAGATAGATAGATAGATATGAAGAGACTAAGATAGATAGATAGATAGATAGATCAGATTTTTTTCCATTTAAATGGTATGGGGAACGTTTATTTCTAACTTTATTCAAACAGTATTTGTCTTTGCGTATCACGTAATCAAACTTCAACATTTTCTTGATTTCTATTTGTGATTTTAGTTGTTATTTCAGTAATACACGTCTTATATCGTTCATTTTGATATAATTAGTGCGAGAGACTGTTGTTTTGTTTACATGTTTAATGACACATCAACCTTCGTGAGGTATTTAATGCCAAAGCCATCCTTGTAGAAAAACATTACTATTCAACCCATAGCTGGAGTTGGGAGTGGGGGTAATAGTGTCAAACCTTCCCCAAGGGGCATTAGTCCGAAAGTGAATGTAACAGCGCGACTGGAGTTCGAACTCGCTTACTACGATGTTTCAGTCCAGCACGTTAGTCACTACACCAAGGAGACTCCCCAAAGAAACTCTCATTCTAGTCCTCAGGAAATAAGTTTCAAATACACTGTTTTCTATTGTTTTCCTCCGTCAAACACTAAGTTACTTTTTCCAGCATACATGACTAATGATACTTAACATTGGTGTATACTATTCTCTAATAGGGCATAGTATACACGAACGTTAAGCCTCTTAGTAGGCCAGTTCAGTACCTCGGTAGCAATATCCCATCTACTAAAAGCGATGTCAAAATACGCATAGAGAAAGCGTGGACCATTTGGAACAGATTATTAATCATTTCCCAGCAGTGGCTGTGTCGGTTGCAGCACTTAGTTTCTAACGAAACTGCTGGAAAAAAAAGCGAGATGGAAACAACACAAGATTGTTACATGCAGTTTGGGACAAATTCTTAAAGTGACACCCAGTTCAGCTGTACGGCTACTTACCTCCCATCTTACAAACAATCTAAGTTTGACGAACAAGACAGGCTTGATAGTGTTGGTGAAATAAGGACGAAATCATAAGCGATGTCCTCTTATGGACTTCCGCTAATCGACTCACCAGAGTTGGCCGTCCAGCAAGGACTTACTTACGTCAGCTCTGTGCGGACACTGGATGTGGTCAAGAAGACCATCCGGGCATGATGGATGATAGGGGGGATAGTGAGAGAGGGAGATTCCTCTCTGGACTTTCATTTCTGCTGTTAATTTCACTTTCTAGTTTATCGAAGCTTTTGTGATGAATTTTATGACTTTGTTGGATATTTTGTACATTTTCTGGCAATCTATCATCCAAGTTTTCGGGACTATATAGTCGGCCTTTTAGTAGTCACGCGATGACTACATTTTTCTGCCTCACTTTGTTCTCTTTGATGATTGGTTAGTTGGTTGGGTTTTATGGCATATCAACCTTTCTAGGTTACTTAATGCCAAATCCATTTTTATACAAAAATCAGTTCTATTTCAATCAATTCAGTTTAGCATCAGTACACAGTTTAATTGTCAGAAACATTTCTACTTCAAGCTATTCAGTTTAGTCAAACAGTTCTAATTCAGCTTATTCACTTTAGAATAAGTACGGATTTTCTTTACGCACAGGTAAATGTCAAAACAGTTCCATATTAAAAAAATTCAGATTAGTGTAAGTAGAGTTTCAATGTCAAAAACAGTTCCATTTCAAACAATTCAGTTTAGCATAAGCACGCAATTTAAATGTAAGTACACGGTTTATTTGTCAAAAACATTTCTATTTCAAGCAACTCAATCTAGTCAAACAGTTCCGATTCAAACATTTCAGTTTAGCATAAGTACGCAGTTAGTTCTATTTAACCCATAGATAGGGCCCTACCAGGTGCTACCACTCCGGGTCTGAGGGGACATGGTAGCAATGGCAATGAATGGGTACTCTGCATTGCCCAAAGCTCCAGCATCACTGTAGCCTCACCATCAGATCGTTCAATGTCATATCTAGGACACTCATTGGGGGGTCTTATCCCTCTGCAGAGAAGCAGTCAGTGTATTCTACAGCCCCAGCCGACTGGACAATGTTCACTTTGAAGATATGCTAATCAATGCACAGTAAATCACCTGTTCCTCTTGTTCTCCTGTGGCATCGTTTTTGTTCTTCCGGAAACATTCTGTGGTATACTATCGAGCAATAGAACTCCTCCCTAATCAGTCCTAATGTGGTTTTCCATATCATAGGTAGACACGTTATTGCAAGGAACAGTTTTTTTTCTTTTTTTTTTTTTTTTTTTTTGAGACTCTTTCAGGATCAGAGTAGTGATTCCAGTTGTCATCAATTCAGGTATTCTTTCTTCTTGGCATCTTCTCAGTTGAGAGCCAATCAGAGACGAAGGTGAATTTTTTTTAACCAGAATCCATCTATGCCATCATGGTCTGGCGTTTTCCAAATTAGTACATTGTTGAGTGATGATCTGAGCAATTTTAGGTATATTTCCACTTCACGTTCATCTACGGGAATTTTTTTTTTTTTTTTCACCTTGTGCAGTGGTAATGCCACGAACAATCTTACCTCGAAGAAACAGGTGTGCTCTCTCTGCTACCGGCACACGGAAACCAGAAGAAGAAAAGAACGCAAGAGGTGTGACTTGTTTTATGGAGGAGAACAATATAAGCCTACGTCAAGTGGCTAGATCTGATGAGCATAAAAGAGACTAAGTTTGAAGTGGAAAAGAGCAGCATTTTGCTGATGTCTGATTGGTGAATATCCATCAGTTCATTTTGCAAGTTAAAGAAGTTGACTAGCGCCCAATAGACTGATTCTTCTTCGACTAAACTTCTGAAACCAAGTAGACCTTGTTTATCCAATCAGCCTTTCTGCTAAGTTACTGTTCCTATATTTTACTCCAAAATTGTTTTGCTTCCTTTTGTAAAAACATTTTGGGGGGAGAAGGACTTGTCCACTAAGGGAAGAGCAACGGCTTGCTATTCTAATAACAGAGTGGCAGATTTTTTTCACCCTCCTGGAGTATAGCAGGAGGGGACAGGGCTGCTCTTATTGGCTTCAGATTGGCCGAAACGTTGTGGGCTTTCTGCAGCTATTGTGGTGAGGGAAGAGTCAATGTTTTTTTTTCTTTTGGAAGTTGGAGAAGGAGGAAAACTTTTGGCTTCTTTTCTCGATAACACACCGTAGAGTGAGGACGTACCGGAGATAGCTCGTGGCAGAAGTTTTTTTTAATGGCCTAGCATAGAGACATTCAGCCTGGAGATTTTTGAGAAGAAGTTCACTTTTTATGGCCAATCAGAGAGACGGGGAAGTCTCTGAGACGTGCTGACTCGAAGTTACCAATTTGTTTATTAGCTACCTCTCGGAAAAACCAACTTGAATAATTCAGTTCAAAAAGACCTGTAGATTCTAAACAGAAAGAAAAAAGAAACTAAAAGAAAAAGAAGTCTTTAACTAAACTATAAACTTTCCCCACAGACAAAAAGAAAGAAAAAGAAAAAAGAAAAAAAGAAAAGAGTCGAGAAATGAAAAAAAAGAAGTCTCCCACCAAGCTACCAACTTTCCACACAGACGACATGAATACAAAAAAAAAAGAGCTTTCTCCTCGGAGAGAAAAAGGGGGGACCAGTTTCAGCCACTGACAGAGAAGTAAGAGACATGTCATTTTTCATACTATTTTTAATGTTACCATTGTTTTATGTTTTGTTAATGGATAATTTCCTGTATAAGGACTATTATACAGTCTCTAGTCTGTTGTCTGTTTTCGTCCACTTTATAAAATAAAGCATGGTGTAATAAGTGTCTTGTTTGTTTTTAGCGCCGACTGTTGTATATTGACCTACGACCCGGCCGGGCTGTCAAAATAGGAAATGCACCGATGTAAATAACAGGTGCATCTGGTTGAGGAATAGCAGAGTGTAGCCTTGACCGTGGACGGGTTAAATGAGTGCAATTTGTGACGCCCACAAGAAGAAGGTGGACGTTGAACTATTATATAACTCGGTGGAGACAGGAAGTCGGTTAGTTTGGAGACCAGACCAGTTGGAGACAAGATACGATAGACAAAGCCAGCACCCAGCAGAGGGAGCCCTCAGGCCCCCGATTGAGAGTTGGGGATCAGACGAGTTTGGAGATAAGATGTGGTAGAGAAAGCCAGCACCCAGCCTCCGGTTGAGCAACCCTGGAGAACGGGAAAGAAACGCTGATGACCATAAGAGTGGGGAGGTCAATGTGTTGTAGTTCTGTTCGGTCTCCAACTCCCTCTCACACGCAACCTTTTCAAATAAAGTGTGAGGTATATTTTTCTACGAACTGTGTCGCTTGTCTTTATTATTGTGTCGTTGTGTTCTACATGCATATGCATATGTAGATGCATATACATATGTGTTTGTATAGTTAGTCATGGTCATGGCTATACAACACGTCTTATTCATTTTTAGCATTGAGACCTTTACGTTCAGTAATTATTTTGTTCTGTTAATTTGTTTTAAAGGAGTTTGGTGACCACCCCCAAAGTTTCGACTCTTTGTATCCGATTGTTGGTATATCCGCGTGCATTTTACGCCAATATGAAGATCTGTTAAGTGAAACTAGGTAGACATTGCAGTGCTGGTGGATTATTTTCAAATAGGACGGATGCTTTTAGTCTTTTCTTTTTTATTGAATTTTTTCCCCAGATATCAGTTTGTAATTTTATTTTGTTCACGAATTGTGTCATCCGTTTTGTTTGTTTTGTTGTTTTTTTTCACGCCACCAGAATTATAGAAATAGGTATAAAAAAAATTATATATATCATATCAATACCCATAACAGGATGGAAATAAATCTATAATCCTAATGTGACTGGGTTTTGTTTTTCTTAAAGGAATTATTGCTCTGTGGTGTCAGTTACATTGAACTCATTACCAGGAAGATTTGAACGTTCATAGTTGAATAATTTAATTGTCCTGACGGAATTATTCTAGACTCCGGCTTGATTGGACTGAATAATACACACACACACACACACACACACATATATATATATATATATATATATATATATATATATATATGGAGGAGCTCATAAGGGCGAACTCGTAAGTGACGTTGACCAATGTACCTCTTCAAATTGAGGCTCAAGTGTCGGACGACCAACTAGAACTTATCTACACCAGCTCTGTATGGACACAGGGTGTAAACCGGAAGTTCAAATGAAAGTGATGGGTTATAGAGACAGCTTGTGAGAAAGAGAGAGAGAGTTTGAAAATTCGTGCTACCTGCACGACATCATGATATATATATATATATATATATATATATATATTACTTATCAATTTTTGCTTTAACATTGTTGGTCCTTTTGGCATTGTTTAGTGTTGCTATTAGAAGAGATTCGATTTCCCTCTTGAGATATCCTTTTCGCAGCCATGTTCATGTCTTCTCGAGTCGTTTGAGGTATCCATTCAGTTGTTTTTTGCTTTCTGGTTTTTGTTATTGTCCTTTTTGTTTGTTTGTTGTCATTGTTGTCACTGGTTACTGTTGTAGCAGAAAGAACTTTGTTCATTTTGCACAGTTTGTGAATAGCTGAGTTAGGCAGAAAAATCCATTTCATGTTGGGTTTTGGTTCACCGATAAATCACCCCATGATTTTTGCTCTTTACATACGTTGTCAAAACGTTAGAGTTTTGACCGTTGGTTTTGACCATTCAGCCTGGAGCGGTTTCTGGGGCTAAATATAAGCCAATGAAAAGCGCTCTCTCTCTCTCTCTCTCTCTCTCTCTCTCTCTCTCTCTCTCTCTCTCTCTTCTCTTCGCCGAGGGACCAAGACGTGTTGACCGACTCCTTCAGATAACCAAGGATTCAGACCACATACCCTGAGGATTTTCTCCCTGTTTCGGTTTAAAGAAGAGCAAACTTTTACCCAACACTCCAAGAGTTCATGAGGAGAAGTTAACTTTCTCCTCTTTGGTTTATGAATAACTATACCACTTGCTGCTTGTGTGCAACATTTACACACACTAGTCTGGCCTATTTCGTGTTGCTTATTTCAACCCCAAGAATTCCACTCGTCCACAAATAATGCCGTAAATCCTGCTAGTCTTCAACTCCACTCTTATCAGACATAGCTTTCTGCATCTTTCTTCACATAACCAGGAGCTTGGACAATTTCCTTTGTTTTGACCATTCAGCCCAGAGCGGTTTCCGGGGCTAAATATAAGCCAATGAAAAGCGTGCTCTAGCTCTTCCACATTCTCTTCGCCGAGGGACCAAGACGTGTTGACCGACTCCTCCAGATAACCAAGGATTCAGACCACATACCCTGAGGATTTTCTCCCTGTTTCGGCTTGAAGAAGAGCAAACTTTTACCCAACACTCCAAGTATTCATGAGAACTGTTATCTTTCTCCTCCTTGGTTTATGAATACCTATACCACTAGTTGCTCGTGTTGCTCATTTCAACCCCGAGGATCCCATTCGTCAACAAATAATGCCGTGAGTCCTGCTAGTCTTCAACTCCACTCTTATCAGACATAGCTCTCTGCATCTTTCATCACATAACCAGGAGCTTGGACAATTTCCTTTTGCCTCCAGTTGGACAATAAAACTTGGAAACTTGTTATTTCCGTCTTCTTTCTATTTTCGTTTATATAACGGTAAAGGTGACCAAATCAACATTTGCATTCCACTCTACCGTTATACTGTGATTCGTCTTTCTTTGTTCTTTTTAATGTATTCTTCGAATCGTTCTACTGATGCGTCTACGCAATCCGTAATGTTGGTAGATCCTCTTCCTCCTTATTTTCTTGGCACACAAATTCCATCTGTCATTTCTCGCTTGTTAGGCTTTTACTTCAGTGTGTCTCTTTATTTTGTTGTCTATTTATGTTACATAGCCAGATACGGCCATGTGCGAAATGGACATCGAATGTTGGTAACATATATACAAAATGTTCATATAGAAAACTCAGAACATAGGAATCTCGAAATTCGAAAATACGTAACGACTTCTTTGTTCAGGTACGAAACCTTTTTATTACTTTTGAGTTAAAGGTTTCGACATAAGGAGAGAGAGACACAATCTTTTTATGCTGGCTTCTTCATCTGGCCCCTATCTCGTGTGGCACCCATGGCGCGCAAATTCGTCTCGTCTCAGCGAGCCCCAAAAGTCGAACCTCCTCGTTCGGCGTCTAGTTTCAACTCTCTTAACTTTCTTCAAATCCCCCAAATCCTCTGCGCGCTTCCAGTTCATGACGTCACTCGCACTTCTGCACCCGTTTCATCATCTCAGGCTATTGTGACATCTCTGAGTGACATGTCCGCTCTGTGCGCAAGCGCGCGTTACCACCTGCATCATGATTGCACCTAACTAACCCATGTGCTGAGCCGAAAGGTTCTCAGCCTAACTAAACCCAAAGGCATGAACCGAAATCCCTCGGCTATTATATTACATCTATATTGTTGGGTTTAATCACTTTTCCAATTATTACTCCATAACAAATGAAGATGGAAGAGTTCATTTTTAAGTTTCCTTACTCACGTCTTTATGTTGTATAGTGGTTGAAGTAATGAAGGGCAACACTTTTTTCATGAGAATATATACATCTTTTTATTCTTTCGTAAGGGGTTGAAGCTTCTATGTTGTGTGAGACAGACAGACGTAGGGAGGCAAGATAGGCTGCTATACTGACCCGTAACTTCTTCTCTTGATCATAGCACGCTGTGTTATCTTCAAGACCCACTTTGCACTTCTTCTGCTCCTCGGCTAGGGTTGTCTCAACCGAAGGCCTGGTATGAGCCACAGGCCCCAGTGGAGCGCTCTCAGTTACTGCAAGCTGGCTTTGACTCTGGCCTTCACTGACTCCAACTCTCTCAACTGGAGGCCGCCCAACGAGAGATAGCAGCCCTCAGCGGGGCGCTCACACTGACTGCAAACTAGCTCTCATTCTGGCCTTCACTGCCCCAACTGACTCAATTGCCGTAGACATCTGCATATATAATTTCATAAAGCCACTTACTTCTGATTATATCACGATCTTCTTCCGCTTATTTACACTGGTGCATCTCTGATTGACGGCTCGGTCAAGGGTCAAGATGTAACATTTATTTTCTGACCTTTCTATGATGCCGCACCTACGTCACGAGATAAGTCTCATCTTATAGACCAACCTAAAGAGCTTATTAATAGGAATGGATTCTGTGAGTGAGAGAAAAGAATCCGTGTTATCAGTGTGTCTCAAAGAAACACACATACACACTATATATATATATATATATATTGTTGGGTATCACCCACCTTTTTCCACACAATGAACTAGTCCATCTGCCATATATAGCTGTAGCTACTAATACCAGAGCAGACTAGAAGATGAAGAGCAGCTTCTTATAGGAATAGTATTAGAGCGTTGGAGACTGGAGATCGCACTAGATCACCTTACTTGCTACCGTAATAACGGAAGCCAATATTATCGTTGGACTATATCTTTATTCTGTATTCACTAATCCTATGTTCTTGTCTACTAATAGTCTCTCTATTGTATGTAGTTTTCCCTGAGAATATATCTCTATTTCCTCTCATATCCTGGTTTGTCCTTTATTTAATATTACAAGCGTTCACTAATCCTATGTTCTTGTCTACTAATAGTCTCTCTATTGTATATACTTTTTCCTGAGAAGATATCTCTATTTCCTCTCAGATCCTGGTTTGTCGTTTATTTAATATCACAAGCGTTCACTAACCAGAATGCAACACATACACACACACACACACATATATATATATATATATATAAGTGAATGGACTGTTATTGAGAGCTTATCGATCTTATGATAATCTGATCATTCTCTAGCAATCCATTTCTATCTATCTGTAATATTGTTCTAACCATATTGTTCGATTTTAGTATAACATTTTATTCCCGGTTGAAGGAGTTCGAATTATTCTCTATGATCGCTTAACATATAAGCATTAATCTTATAGAATAACAAAGTGATTTATGTTTAAAGGTTTTGATGCCAATTCATCAATATTATTGTTCTTATATAATATATCTAAGCCGACAGTAGTTGAGGGCATCCCAAAGCTCCCTTTGAAATAGCTACTACACCCACATGTTGGGGAAGCCGCTACCGCTTCCTCTGGATTACTCCACTAACCCTTATTTTCCCATCAATTGTTGAGTTGGCTTAGGCCAGCAATGATAGTTGTGGTCTGACAGGAACGTCAGCGATACGTTCGGTTATTTCCAAAAGAGTAATGAATACAATTTTGGGGAGCGCGGGGCCCCAAGTTTTAAGGGGGAAGGGAAGGGGTGCTGATCTATTAAAACTAGGGAGCCCTAACTTGCCACATCCACCAACCCATTCAACAATACAACTGGTCATTCAATTTTCACCAAGCGCGCTACAACCACCAAAATACCACATTTACTCTATGAGAAGAATCCTACTTAAAAACCCGGGATGAAAAATGTATTTTATTTACAATGAATGGTTTGTGTACGATTTATGAAAGTGATAGGAATGGGATTGTTGGTGAAGGGATTGGATGAGTTGCTGCGGATTCTGTTGTTCTTATTGTTTCTTCTGTTGTTGCCTCGGTTAGGGCTTTTGCTATTGTTTTGGCTGTTGTTGTTGCTTCTGCTGCTGGATCTTCTGGTGGTACTGGTGTTGGTAAAGATTCTTTGGTTGTTGTTGTTGTTTTTGCTTTTGTTTGTGATTTCTTCTTTCTGGTGACCTGTGTCCATCCTTTTTTCGAATTGTTTGGCTGGTTCCCAGGTTCCAGAGTATAACTGGATTTTCCTTGGGTGTTATTGTTGTTGGTGGTGGTAGTTGTGTTGTTGCTTCCTTTTGCGTGCAGCTTCTTGCCAGGTGTCCTACTTGCTTACAAGACCAGCAGAATGGCCTCCTTCCTTCGACTACCACCATCATCTGCTGGTCTTCATAAGCAATTATATGTGGGATGGCCTGAAAACCTTCTCTGTCTAACCAGATGTTGAGTATGTAGCCACCATGTGATGTTCCGTCAGTTGCCCTCACAGGTAGAACCTCTTCCACGTTGCCATAGCTACTGAGGTAGGCAGCGAGGACATCTCCGTTAACTAGCACCGAGACATTACACACGGTGACTCTAATTCTTTTTTTTTTTTCCTTGATATTCAGGCTGAAGCCGGAAGAACTTTGTTAACTCGTTGCTCCCGGCTAATTTAACGGCTAGCTACTCGGAAGGCAGCAGGACATCCCAGGTTGCGAAGCTTCGCCGGCTGTAGTACCAACCTGGGATTCCCGCTGTCTTGATGAGCCCACCAAAGGTTTCTTTTTTGAGCCTGGCCAGTCTCCAGGTTCTTCGATCATTGACGATGAAGGACAGGATTTTGTGTTTTGTTTCTGCCACAAGTTCTGGGATAGGCAATATGGCGTTTTCCTTGAAATATGGGGCATATGTACCCACGCTGTCCCTCTTGTAATCATCTGGTGTTTTCTTCTTTGTAGTCCCGAAGGCTGGCAATACCGGGCTAACGGGTGTTTTTTGACCTGGCGGGATGGAGCTGGCCAGGAGCAAGGTTTCCTTTTGTGTAGCCGGTAGCGTACGCCATTCAGATGATAATATGGAGGGTCCTGCTACCAGCTCTTCCAGCCTCTGAGAGGGTTTATTTGTCATTTTTGAAGAGATTCTGTGATTTGTTGTTTTCTTCCTCCATAGTTGCTTGAGGCAACTAGGAGGAGAGATGAGATACCGAGGAGGTTGTTGCTAGTAGAGATTGTGAAATAGGATGAAAATATGATAAGGAAATGTTACTGAGAAAGACTGGAGAAAAAAATGAAAGAGCAAAGGAGAAAAAAATAAGGTCAGGCTAACGCTTGAACCCGAAACCTTGTAGCAAGATGACAACCAAAACCTGCCCAAAATAACCACACTGTATTGTACTATTGATTGCACCTTCGCCGTCAGCGGTATGTTCGGCCCGCTACGGTTCTGTCGCTGCTTATGTATTCTCAAATGCACGCCGTGTGAGCATATTTGCATAACACCTGCGGGTGTGTACAAATAAGCATATCAATGGGCCGGCGGTGTAACCGTGTCAAAGCGTCCCTGAGTAATATTCTTCTATGACTGCATATCGATAAGAATAATTCATTCAATAAGGATACACAATCGCATGTCTGTTTATTATAAGAGATAGATTTGTGATGGATGGAACGAAGACCCGAGGTATTTTTGTGACTGCCGGGCGTGTGTGGGCCAATGGTCCTGCGCCCGGACCCACCTTAAAAAGGCCTTGTGCCGTATTCCTTCGGTTGGTGGGCCGGGAGATAAATACTTGTTTTTTTTTTTTTGTTTGTTTTTTGTTTTTGTTTTTGTTTTGTTTTTTGCTTTGTTTTGATTTGGAGGGGTATTTTCTGACATCTTTAAAAGTCTACAAAAGTATTTTTGTTATATTTATCTTATAACAAGTCCTACTCTATCTTGTTGCCGTTGCGACTTATCCCATCACGCTTGGTCAATTTATACTTTGATCATAATAATAAACACCAAAAAACTAGAATTAAGAAGTAGTCAGATCAATCTACTGAGGCTGTAGAATACACCGACTGCATCTCTGCAGACGGGTAAGACCCCCCGCCGTCCCCAACGAGTGTCTTGCATGTGACATTAAACAATCTGATGGTGAGGCTCAAGCAATGCTGGAGCTTTAAGGAATATGGAGGACACATTTATTACCATTACCCCCGGGGTCTTATCTATGGGTCGCAAAGAATTGTTTGACAATTGAACTGAATGCAAACATATGACTTTGCAAAATCTAATTGTTAGAAACAGAACTGTTTAATCATTTAACTGTGTTTATCAACTTAATGTGTTTACAAATTATATATTTATTATATATGTAAAAATAGAATTTGGTATTAAATAACCTACAATGATTGATATGACAAAAAACCCAACCAAACCAAATCATATATATTTAATATATATATGTATAAAGGGGATTTGCCATTAAATAACATACAATGGTTGATATGCCATAAAACTCAACCAAAGCAAATCATATACGAGGATCATTAAATAAGTTTCCAGACTTTTTTCGTATGGGAACTTTTATTGATAGTACACACATGAAACTCTAGTCTCCTTCGAAGTAATCCCCTTCGGCTGCAATGCACTTGTTGTACCATTTCAACAACTTCTTCAAGGCCCCATGGAAGTCCTCTTGTATGAGCGTGTCAATGACCTTCGTCACAGCCTCTTTCATCTCCTCAATTGTCTCATAACGACAGCCTCTGAGCTTAGGGAATAACCAAAAGTCACAGGGAGCAAGGTCTGGACTTTAGGGAGGCTGAGGAACTGTCTTGATGCCCATCTTGGTCAAATAGTCTGTGACAAGAATGGAGTTGTGGACTGGTGCATTGTCCTCGTGGAAATGCCACTGACCCGATTTGAAGAGTGCTGGCCTTTTCCGGCCGAATCTCTTCCTGAACTCCCTTAAAACATCAACATAGTAGCCCTAACCCGAACCCCTTGGCTAATGAACTGTGGTGTATTGACTTCCTTACTCCTCCCACACCTCTCATCATCCCTCACAGACTACCTGGCTTCCTTGAATCGCAACCAAACCAAATCCTATATATTTAATATATATGTATAAAGAGGATTTGGCATTAAATAACCTACAATAGTTGATATGCCATAAAACCCAACCAAACCAAATCCTATATATTTAATATATATGTATAAAGTGGATTTGGCATTAAATACCCTACAATGGTTGATATGCCATAAAACCTAACCAAATCATAGACTGACCATTAACTGTAGACAGTGCCAACATAGTGAAAAAGCATCACTGAAGTCACTTCACTTTTCAAGAAACTGCAAAGGAACCAACAAATTCTCAGAATTGCTCCTGTAGTTATGAGGACAGAACCTGTCAATCTCACACTGACCTAATCAGCCACTAACCAAACCAAGAGAGAGGACATATATTAACCATACCTGAGGGGAGAACAGATTGGTTCATACCTTTCCAAAATGTATTAGTGCATAGTGAAATGCAAACAGCCTCATCCTGGATTTGAACTTGGGTCTCCAGTTCCAGTTCCTATAAAGATAACCATGACGCTAAACTGGCCTCCATTCCCCATTATATATATATATATATATATATATATATATATATATATTGTGTGTGTGTGTGTGTGTGTGTATGAGTGCATTTAATAAATAATGAGTAATGATATATCTCACAATTGCTCAAGAAAATAACTGTTACAAATTCAACACAAGGCTCGTATATATTTAATATATATGTATAAAAAGGATTTGACATTAAATAACCTACAATGGTTGATATGCCATAAAACCCAACCAAACCAAATCATATATATTTAATATATATGTATAAAAAGGATTTGGCTTTAAATAACCTACAATTGTTGATATGCCATAAAACCAAACCAAACCATATATTTTATATATAAGTATAAAAAGGATTTGGCATTAAATAACCTACAATGGTTGATATGCCATAAAATCCAACCAAACCAAATCCTATATATTTAATATATATGTATAAAGAGAATTTGGCATTAAATAACCTACAATGGTTGATATGCCATAAAACCCAACCCAACCAAATCCTATATATTTAATATATATGTATAAAAACGATTTGACATTAAATAACCTACTATGGTTGATATGCCATAAAATCCAACCAAACCAAATCATATATATTTAATATATATATGTATAAAAAGGATTTGGCATTAAATAACCTACAATGGTTGATATGCCATAAAATCCAACCAAACCAAATCGTATATATTTAATATATATGTATAAAGAGGATTTGGCATTAAATAACCTACAATGGTTGATATGCCATAAAACCCAACCGAACCAAATCATATGTATTTAATATATATGTATAAAGAGGATTTGGCATTGAATAACCCACAATGGTCGATATGCCATAAAACCCAACCAAACCAAATCATATATATTTAATATGTATGTATAAAGAGGATTTGGCATTAAATAACCTACAAAGGTTGATATGCCATAAAATCCAACCAAACCAAATCATATATATTTAATATATATGTATAAAGAAGATTTGGCATTAAATAACCTACAATGGTTGATATGCCATAAAACGCAACCAAACCCAATCATATATTTAATCGTTCCGGTTTTGTTTGGTTTCTTTGTTTAATGGCATATCAACCTTCATAAGTTATTTAATGCCAAAGCCATTCTCCTAGAAGAATAGTAGTGGTACTATTTAACCCATAGCTGGGAGGATAAGGGTGTTCATACCTTTCCCAAGGGTATTTACCCGAAAGTTATCGTTCCAGGCCCTAGGTTAAACAGTACCACTACCGTTCTTCTATAAGGATGCCATTAAATAATCATCGCTTGAACCTTAATGGAAATGCCGACAGGACTAAGTATTTGTTGTAACTGAATCTTGATTCGTACATGGCACCCTACAATAAAATGACTTTGTGTCAGATTCGACTTTGTAGGAAGTCAGATAAATCCATATTCTGTGTGCTTGTTTTGTATGTGTCTGTATGAGCACATGTGTGCGTATGTATGCAATTACATATCTACCCGTGTGAAAGATTTTATTGTCCCTTTCGGGAATGTCTAAATCATCGGAGTCGGTTAGAGTGGATGTATTTCCTAGTTGAATCCTAAAATTGTCACACCTGGTGCTGACCTCTGACCTTTTTTTACTTATATGCACATGTCAATCAGCTGAACACGAAACACGCACTTTACTTGAAATGTCAGCTTTTGGACACAACAAAATATCGACTTGAAATGCTGATCAAACGGCAAATTATAAAATATCAACAGATAAGAATCTCACACCGACTCCACAAAGTTGAATGGTTACATTCTGATACTGCAGTTTCAAATATATATATATATATATATATATGAACTTGTCTGATACTCGCTGAGTGATACTCGCCAGATTTTCCTGTATGGTTTGGTGGCCCAGTCGACCGGGGGGCTGTAGAATACACTGACTGCATCTTGACAGAGGGGTAAACCCCTCACCAACCAGTATCCTGCATATGACACTAAACAATCTGATGGTGAGGTTCCTGTAATGCTGGAGTTTTGGTGAGTGTGAAGTACTCCTTCATTCTCATCGCTTCTAAGTCCACTTTTGCCTGGAGTGGTAGCACCTGATAGGGTCCGATCTATGGGTCAAATAGAACTAAACTGCGTACTTATGTTAAACTGAACTGTTTGAAATAGAACTGTTTTTGACATTTAACTGTATGTAAAAATATGTACTGATGCTAAATTGAATTGTTTGAAATAGAACTATGTCAATGCACACAAAACGGAATACGTGTGGCTCAATCAAAGAGGCGACATCTCCACACTAAACGGTAGTTCTCTGAAACTAGTAGACAAGTTCATCTACCTTGGAAACAGTGTTTCATCTACCAAGACAGACATCAACACACGACTAGCAAAGGCATAGACAGCTATCGATAGGATATCGGTCATATGAAAGTCAGACCTGGCCGATATAATAAAACGCAGTTTTTTTCCAAGCAGCGGTCGTGTCGATACTGCTATATGGATGCACAACATGGACGCTAACTAAACGTAGGGAAAAAATGCTTGTCGGCAAGTTCTCAAGAATGCTGCGAGCAATATTGAACAAGTCCTGGAGGCAGCACCCGAAAAAGCAGCAGCTGTACGACCATCTACAACCCATCACAAAAACTACCAAAGTTAGACGAACCAGATATGCGGGACACTGCAGGAGAAGTAGGGGTGAGCTCATAAGCGATGTACTCCAGTGGAACCCTTCACATGGACGAGCAAAGGCAAGACGACCAGCTAGAACCTACATACAGCAGTTCTGTGCCGATACAGGATGTAGCCCTAAAGACCTGCCGGTAGCAATGGACGATAGGGAGGAGTAGCGAGAGAGAGAGGGTCGGAGATATCCGTGCTGATAGCCTGAGATGATGATATGTATGAAAATGGATTTGATATCAAATAACCTATAAGGGTTGACATGCCATAAAACCAACCAAACAAAACCAATCCCCGATTTTAGACTGACCTAAGTCAAGGTTCGAGCAGCCCGAGTGAATTTTTTGGTTACTGTACAGTGATCAACTGCGCTATCACATTTCCTGCTACAAACTTTTTTGGTTACTTCCGTGGCGTTATAGCCCAGTTTGAACTCATAAATCAGAAGTGCCCAAATTAGACTACGTTGCACATTCATCTATGTGATTTTCAAATCCCACACGGTGTGAAGCAATGCACAACGTGTCAGCACACCCACTACTAAAAAAATTTACAGAAATAAAATTTGTAGGAATGTGGGTGATACTAAAGCCAAGTTTAGTATTTAACTAGGTAATGTTTTAGGGGGCTTTATGCACACTGAACTATAAGGGGAGTGGACTCTGTGCAACGGCATGCATACATCTGTTCATATTACAAGTTCTTTCTCTGTCTCTTGTGCTTCGAGGACTGCTAGGAACTGTATGCAGACTGAACTATAAGGCGATAATTTCTCTCTATAAATCATATTGGATATATTATTGTTACGCCAATACGTTTCAGTAAATAATTGTTAAGTTCCGCAGCTTTCAAGTTTGGATATTGGTTTGAAAAGATAACACAGACAATAAAGTTTTTTAAAAGGAAATTTTATACAAAAGAAACAAGAAAGAAAGGGATAGAAAAGTGTTGCAAATTCTTAGTTCAATTTGTGGGAAACTTATCTGAGAGAGTGTCCAGGGAAACAAAGTTCTTTGAATTGGAGACTTTTTTCCTTTCTTTTTTCGTTTTATCGAAAAGTTTCAAAGTTCATTAAATTTCGAGTTTTCATTACGGTTCTTTTCCGCAGAATTCTCGGTTGAATTTTCTTTCAGTTGAATTTTCTTTTAGTTGAATTTTCTTGGTAGAACTTCAGAAGTCGACTTTCATTTATTTTTACTTTTATTTCTTGAGGAGCTCCATTCATACAGCGAGTGACGAAACCCATCTGCTGGCTTAAGTTTTCGTGCCTTTAATTCGAGTCCCCGGGTTCGTACTGGGGGTCAGACTTACAGTTCTTGACAAAAAGGAGGAAGTCACTTTTTGGTACTGCATTGTCTGAGATTACTTCTCCCTTCTCCACTCCGGCCGAATCAAGTGCCGCACGTGGCCGGCTAGATTTTTTTCTTAGAAATAGATTTTTCTACTACCACTATACTACTAACCACACCAGATACCTACTACGGCTTTGAACTGGTTCAGTCATGTGATACACCCGTCGCAAACTAGCACGTCCAAACAAAATTTGGCAAAACTTTTGACTCGCCCTCATATATGTATCGTAGCGGAAGAATATTATTCGGGGACGTTTCGATGAAGTTGCTCCCGTAAAATAATTAGTGTGATGGTTAATTGTATCAATTTTTTCATTATTTACCTGGGTTAGGTCACGTATTGTTCAGGTGTCTCTTAGCTAAATTCCTTGAGTGGAAATGTAAGTCAAATTGGAAAAGTCAAGCGCGTGCAGCAATGAACAGATTATAGGGGACACCTGTCATCTCTAGACAGGAAGGCCAAATGTAAATAAAATACATTCATGTCTTGTCATAAGTTTAATTGAGGTAAAATGAAAACATAGTGAAAGTTAGGGACACGTGTGATGATCATGATGAGATGTCACAATCACTTAGTGAGATGACAGCACACTAATGATATACTGAATTTTCTTATACATGAAAATTAGCGAATTTTGAAAATGAGTCATTTGAAAAGTTGAGGCAGCAGTCGTTTGGGAATCGGTTGTCAGTTGAGTTGAGATTCACAGGACCTTCGGGGTAGCCACAGAAGGGGGTGGACTCTGTGTAACGGCATGCATACATCTGTTCATATTACAAGTTCTTTCTCTGTCTCTTGTGCTTCGAGGACTGCTAGGAACTGTATGCAGACTGAACTAGAAAGCGATAATTTCTCTCAATAAATCATATTGGATATATTATTGTTACGCCAATACGTTTCAGTAAATAATTGATAATTGCTAACGGAGAGTTTTTCTAATTTTTGAGTTGCCAGCACCTAGGCAACTTGCTCCAACAAACCACCACGACCGTCAAAAGAAGTTCCTGGTGGATTGTGTCCTTCACCATCAATGGATCTTTTAAACGCAACAAGGGCACAGAGGGAATTGATAAACAAACTACCCGGAAACGAATGTGCAAGTCACGAAACTAAGGCCCCTATAAAGTACGGTGACAACATTTATTGTTACATTTGGCAATGTTACAACAATAGTGTTACATTTGGTGCCGTTACCAGGCACACTATAGTACCACACACCACCGGCTCATGAATATGCATGTTTCTACGCACGTACACGGGCGATGCAAATATGGCCATACGGCAAACATATAGACGATACTTAAGCGGTAACCAATAGCAGTACGGTAGTCGTAGTAGTTTTGTAATATAATGGCGGAGGGATTTCGTTTCGTATATCTTGCCTTTCGGTTTAGTTAGGATGAGAACCTTTCGGCTCAGTGCATCGGTTAGTTAAGTGCAAACATTAGCGCAGGTGTTCACACGAGCGCGGAGAGGATGTGTCATTCAGAGATGTCAAAATAAAAATCCCAGATAGGAATTGGGACCAGAGGATGTGAGCGGCGTCACGCACCGGAAGCGTGCGCTGAGGATTTGGGGATTTGAGAAAAAGCAGAGAGTTGAGTTCCTGCCTCCGAACGAGAGAGTCGAGATTCAGAGCTGGGCGAGGCCAGACGACTTTGTGCGCTACGGGCGCCGCGCGTTGGTTGGGTTGAACAGCTGACGATATAAAAGCAGTCTCTCCTCATGTCGAATTACCTTCAACTCAAAGGTAATAAAGTTTCGTACCTGAACAAATTTCGGGAATTTCGTGTTTTCCGATTCCTATATATGTTTATGAACATTTTATGAACATTATGTCTTTCACATATCCGTATTATGGGTATGTCACAGTTGTACTGGCGTGCTGGAATTTTCAGAGTCCAGTCATCAAATCGACACTACGTCGTACGCACCATTAACGCTCCTGTCCGACCTCAACTAATATTGCCGACCTCTGCCAACCCAACAGTATATTCCTTTCTCTCTTACGTTGGCCCGATTACAACTTTTTTCTGTTCCCAAACAAAAGACAGGAGTGCAAAGGAAAGTTGAAGCAGAATAGCCCAATATTCTTACTGGAGAATATTGACTCATTAATATTGTGTATTATTTCATTTCATTTAATGACTTAAAACGGTTTTTTTTCCCTACCTTACCCAATGCATCCAATAGTCAATATATTGATCGTATGGAAGCCGCTAAGTTCCTTATAAAAGAACTGAACAATTCCTTTGCAGTTCGGTTTTTATTTACTTTTTTATTCACTTTTTTCCCCTTTTTCTTCATTTTCTCTTTCTTAAAATGAATGGAAATTGCATAAATTAGAATAAATTGAATGAAACGAAATAGAACAATTTCAATTATTTTCAATAACAAGTTTCAATAACGAACAATAAATATTAATTTTTCTTAATAACAATTGACACATCCTCCGTTCCTTATTTGGTAATGAGGTGGAAGATCGATCATTTGTTGGTTTTCTAAGCCATAAAGAAAATAAAAACAAAGCCCTTAATAGGAACAAAAGGAATATTTTTGATCAATATCCCTAAGATTTTAAGTTGGAAACGAATAATGGCTGAAATCTGGAACATAGCAAATTCATTTAACGACAAACGAGAAAAAGATCTACCGCCAACCAACATTAGAAAAGGAAAGACTTTAAATCCTGAGACGTAAACAGTAAACAAATTAGGTGGGCAGTTTGTTTCTGCTTCTGGTTTATGACTACATCTGTCATAAAATAAAACGGGAATTTTCCTAAGCTGTAGATGTACTACTGTAGGGCTGCACTACTTAGCCTTTAACAAAACGCCTGGAGAAAAAAAAAAACTAGATGGGAACTACGCGTGCTTTTTTGAACAAATCCTGGAATCAGCACTCCAGAAAATAACAGCTGTACGGTTTTCTTACTTCCCTTACCCAGCCGGCTGGGGCTGGAGAATAGACCGACTGTGTCTGTGCAGAGAAGTAAGACCCCCCCCCGCCACAATTATTGTCATGAGGTTGAGGCTTCAGTAATACTAGGAATGCGGAGTACCTCTTCATTGCCATCACTCCCAGGGACCACTCTGGCCCGGAGTGGTAGCACCTGATAGGGTCTTATATATGGATCAAATAGAACTGTTTGATATTTAAACTGTGTACTTATTTAAGCTAAACTGAATTGTTTGAAATAGAACAGTTTGATATTCAAACTGAGTAAGTATTCATGCTAAGCTGAAGTGTTTGAAAAAGAACTGTTTGATCATTTAATTGTGGTAAACAAATCACTAATGCTTAATTGAATTGTCAGTGATACATCACAATACCATTTAACCATTTATCTTTATTGACATGCTAAATTGAATTGTTTGAAATAGAACTGTTTTAACATTTAACTGTCTGTAAATAAAACAACTATATTTAAACAAATGACTGTGTGTAAACAAAAGACTGTACGTACACTAAACTGAATAGTTTAAAATTAAGTGAAACCATTTAACTGTGTGCGAAAAAATGAACTCGGGTTTGTTTAAAACTATTTTCAACAAAATGTGTTTAGAAATCAGTAAAATTTGATATATGTATAAAGAGGATTTCGCATTAAATAACCTTCAATGGTTGATATGCCATAAAACCCAACTAAACCAAATCATATATATTTAATATATATGTATAAAGAGGATTTGGCATTAAATAACCTTCAATGCTTGATATGCCATAAAACCCAACCAAACCAAATCATATATATTTAATATATATGTATAAAGAGGATTTGGCATTAAATAATCTTCAATGGTTGAGATGCCATGAAACCCAACCAAACCAAATCATATATATTTAATGTATATGTATAAAGAGGATTTGGCATTAAATAACCTTCAATGGTTGAGATGCCATGAAACCCAACCAAACCAAATCATATATATTTAATATATATGGATAAAGAGGAATTGGTATTAAATAACCTACAATGGTTGATATGCCATAAAACCCAACCAAACCAAATCATATATATTTAATATATATGTATAAAGAGGAATTGGCATTAAATAACCTACGATGGTTGATATGCCATAAACCCCAACCCAACCAAACTTACCTCCCATCTAACAAACCATCCTAGTAAATAAGTAAAGTTAGCGATTATAGTCGAGGGCGACCAGAAGGCTCCCTTTTCAATAGCTACTACAACGATGTGTAGGGGAGGGCGCTACTCCTTTCCTTGAATTGTTCCACTTTACCCTTGATCCGTTCCTGATAATGCTGAGTGTTAAGCAAGGAGATATCAAATACCATTTGGTATGACGCGACGTGGGATTGAACCCATTAGCGAAAACTCAACCCACTAGAACAATGAGCCATCCTAGTGAAATAGTCAAAATATGCTGGCCACTAATGAAAAAGTAAGCACAAACTCATAAGTGACGTTCTCCAATGGACTACTACACATCGACACACCAGTATAAGGTGGA
Organism: Sepioteuthis lessoniana; assembly: GCA_963585895.1. Lineage (NCBI taxonomy): Eukaryota > Metazoa > Mollusca > Cephalopoda > Myopsida > Loliginidae > Sepioteuthis > Sepioteuthis lessoniana. The sequence continues at coordinate 49,130 of CAUZXS010002087.1, forward strand.
GGTGCCCGTGGTGTATTGGTTATCGTCGCAGTAAATGGACACGGCGACACGAGTTCAAATCCTGGACGAGACTGATTGCATTTCACATAGCACTAATACCCTTGGGAAAGGTATGAATCCAATTATTCTCCCTCCAGCTATGGGTAAATAGTAGGGCAGACTAGGTTCTTCTGTCTTGGTGAGGCAATTAGTCTAGGAGAAGGAAAACTCTGAATTCAAACCTGTTAAACACCGCTTAAAAAATTGACCTTGTGTCATATCCTGCCCGAGCGGAGGGGTTGGTAAATATGATAAGGTGGGCAGCAAAATGTCACTTTTAACAGCTCTGTGCAGACACGAGCGATGGATGGACACTATGATTATTATTATCTCCGAGGAAATGAAGAAGAACGGGATGTTCAATGGTCAAGAAATTATGCAAATAATTTGCAAACACATTTTATAAGGAACTTAGCGGCTTCCATACGAACACATAGACATTTTATTGTAGGGTGCCACATATTAATCAATATTTTTACGTGAACGTAAAACAAATGCTTAGTCCCGTCGGCATTTCCTTTTAAGGGTCAAGGGATGATTATTGAATGACCAATGAAGTTGAGGTATTCAATTTCATTGATAAATCATTTAATTACAACGTATTTTAAAGTTGCTTATATTATAGTGAGTCAAAAGTTTTGCAATATTTTGGTAGAATGTGCTAGTTTGCAACATGAATATCATGTGACCGAAGCAGTTGACGCCGTGGGAGGAACTCTCAATGGTTGGTGTACAGACACGTTGTTCATTGTTTCACTTTGTGGTTTAGTTTGGTTTCTTTGTTTAATGGCATATCAACCTTTTGTTGTATAGCCACAGCCATAATGATATCAATAACAACAGTACATATACGTATGCAAATAGAAAACAACACACGTTGTTCAGGTTTATTAACTTCTGTTTATTTGTCGCTGCCTCCCACCAGACACGACTTGACACATCGTCAAAAGCCCAAAGGCCGATTAAAGTGGGGATAAAGGAGAGGGGACGGTCGGGAACGAGCCGAGACTCGAACCCTGCTGGTCTATGCTGCTCATCAGCTCACTTGGTGCAATATGAGCCTGATGGGGCAAGCAGTTTCACAAACCCAAATGTGGGTCCGGGCACGTATGCCGGGTTATGGCTTGAACTAGACACCAAGGTCTAGTGCCATAGGTTTCGAGAAAGTCCGCGGGGACCTCTGAGGTTTATTAACTTCTGACTTCAGTTCGTCGACCCAAGGGGAAAGAGACAATTCTTAAAAGTCTTTCGTATCATCCTATGCTAACAACACCCCCAACGTTCGGCACATTTCGTGGTCCAATCTCAATGTCTCAACAACATAGTCAGACCCAACTTCTCAACATCTCAACTGTCTGCCATTGAGACAGACAACCCGACTGTCTGCCTCCATTGTCGTAAGTCAACTCCCAACTCACTCTTTTTCAAAATCTTCAAATTCTCAGGACCATCGCTTCCGGGAATGACGTCATTTACACTCCAGCCCTCATTTTCTGTCTGGGGTTTATTATGACAATCACAATTGTCATATCCTTTGCGCGCGAGCGTAAAAAATGTACCCAATGTCTGTGCACCTGAACTAAGTGCCGAATAGTTCAAAGCCCAACCAAACTGAATAATAAAATATAATCAATGAAAAATGATTTAAATAAAAAAAATCATCCCTTAATTATTTAACACTTTGTAGGTTATTTAATGCCAAAGCTATTCTCCTAAAAGAACATTAGTGGTACTATTTAAGCTTGGAGGATAAGGGGGTTCATGCCTCTCCCAAGGGTATTTGCCTGAAAGTGAACGTAATAGCTCGACTAGAATACGAACTCGCTTACTACAATTTCGTAGTCCATCGCTTTAACCATTACACCACGAGGACACCCCCACGTTTTACTTTGTGTATGATTTGAAAGCCGTAGAGATGAATATACAACTTAATTAAATTTTGGAACTTATGCTTCAAGATTTCAGACTAGGCCCAAAAAGTGAAAGTACAGTTGATCACAGTCCAAAGTTTGGACCAAAGAAGTGTTCTGTATATCTAAGATTACCGTGGATCATCAACGCCTCCATAAAACTGCTACAACAAATTAAAAGATCCTGTTATCGTTGCTTTAATTCGAGTCGTTTTAAAATCCAGTGCGCTGTTTCTCCCGAATCTCAAAGACTGTGTGACTGTTTTCCAAAAAATTCTCTTATCTATAAATTTTCATGCAAATGTGATGTTTGCTACATTGGTCGCACGATTCAGAGATTAGATATATGAATAAACCAACATATTCCCTCGAATATCCACACAAATACTTCTGCTTATACTGCAGCACCGAGCAATAAAAACTCATCTTCCGCCATTGCACGCCACCTATTGGACAATTAGGATTTCACAGCCTCGTATAAGCCCACGGTGTTTACGCAAATTCAAATAATGAATTTCAGCTATCAGTACTGAAAGGCTTGCTTATAACGAGGCATAAACCGGAGTTGTGTATCCAAAAACAATTTTACGTACCATTAATTTTTAACAAGCCCATTGGATCACGTGAAGAAAATATTATTACTCGCGCCAACTCTTCTGGCTTACGGTTATTTTTTAATCAGTTTTCTTTCCCCCTTCAGGCTTTTGTGATGGAAAATATCCGATGTTTGCTTCCTCCGGTGTAAACTTTGCAGTCACTGACATAATTCTCTAAAGAGAAGTGACCAAAATAAAGGGTCACCGTTTTTTAAGATTTTAGAATATTTCAATCGCTTTCAAAATATCTTATTATGCACACGCTTTTAAAAACAATATTCATATTTTATACCTACCACCAAGTTCCATGGTTTCCAAATACAATCCGTCCAATTTTATTTATAAGGAAGGGGAGTCCTTGTCACGTACTAGCTGACGTACTGGACTGCGATATAAACCATTTTTAAGATACTTCCGAATGTAAGATTGCCAGATGATGCGGAAAATATAGAAGCATTTATTGCCATATATAATTACTATGTGATACTGCACACACACATATACACCCGCACACACACATACACACACACACGTACATTCGTACACATACATACACACACAAATACACTCTCATACACACATACCCACAGAGATGCATACACTGAGACACATAAACTAACTCTTACACACACATACATACACTCACACGCACGCATACACTCATACTCACATACACTCACACATACACACACATGCACATATACACACATGCACAATTACGCTCACACACACATACACATATACTCACACACATACACATACACTCACACATACACACACGCACACTCATACGCACCCACATACTCTCACGCACACATACACATACACTGACACATACACACACGCACACACATACACACCCACATACTCTCACGCACACATACACATACACTCACACATACACACACGCAAACACATACGCACCCACATACTCTCACGCATACAGACACATACACTCACACATACACACACGCACACACATACACACCCACATACTCTCACGCACACATACACATACACTCACACATACACACACGCACACACATACACACCCACATACTCTCGCGCACACAGACACATACACTCACACATACACACACGCACACACATACGCACCTACATACTCTCACGCACACATACACATACACTCACACATACACACACGCACACTCATAAGCACCCACATACTCTAACGCAGACATACACATACACTCACACATACACACACACACACGTACACATCCACATACTCTCACGCACACATACACATGCACACACGCACACACATACGCACCCACATACTCTCACGCACACATACACATACACTCACACATACACACACGCACACACATACGCACCCACATACTCTAACGCAGACATACACATACACTCATACATACATATACACTCATACATATATCCCAGCAATGGACAAAGTAGATTGGGTTCTCTAGCTTTGGTAGTGCAACTAATCTAAGAGAAGGAAAATGTCTGAATTTAAAAACGGGTGAGTATTGTTCATGAGAATCAGTGGCACACTGCTGCACCACTCTTCTGTTATCAGCTCATCCCCGAAAATGTGACTGGTTCAACACAAACCTTCACCACCATAAACAAATCACCTGTGTACGTAATCCAACAGATATCTTTAACTGAACTGTTGGGCCATCATACTTCGGAATCAACGAAAGAGTCCCTTATATATATATATAAGCAGCAAATCATTATCTAAATAGGTTTGGTTGAATACCTCGGATTGTTTCTTTTTTAAAATCTTCGAGTGAAGACGTTCAAGCCTTCTCACTAGTCTTCAAGAAAGAAACCTATATTAGCCCAAGCGCTTTCGATCATTTCACTGGTCATCTTCGGGGATCGTGTTAGACTAAATATAAAACTCACTTTAACAAACAATCTAACATGACCCCCAAAGATGACCAGTGAAATGGTCGAAAGCGCTTCGGCTAATATAGGTTTTCTTCTTGACCAACTTGACCCAGAAGTAAGAAGACTATTGAAAAAACTTGAACGTTTTCACTTGAAGATTTTAAAAAAGAAAAATTCCGCGGTATTCAACAAGCTGGAAACATACAAATATATATAACACGTATGTAAGAACAAAATAAATAAATTCAAAAAATACAAATCTCTTCGTGGACATTCTTATTTTAAATATATATATATATATATATATACATCCAAAGAAGATGAGTTGGGAATAATTCTATTTGAGAATATAAAACAGGATTTTTATAAATCTCCAGGAGTGCTCAATGTATGATGATTAATATATAAATTTCTTACTGAGTAAATTTCCATATAATTGAAAGAACTCAATAATCATTTGGCAATTATAAATTTATTTCTAATGGCAAGTCTATAACAGAAACCAGTTTCATTTGATGGCCATCACACAATGGAGAGAAAAAAATTTTAATATTTTTTCGATGGATTCTTACTCATTTAAAAGATAATAGAACAAAAATACATGGACTAGTTGTTAGTTTCAGAAACAGATACAATATTGTTTGGTGCCATATATATATATATATATATATATACGAGGATCATTAAATAAGTTTCCAGACTTTTTTCGTATGGGAACTTTTATTGATAGTACACATATGAAACTCTAGTCCACTTTGAAGTAATCTCCTCCGGCTGCAATGCACTTGTTGTACCGTTCCAACAACTTCTTCAAGGTCCCATGGAAGTCCTCCTGTGTGAGCGTGTCAATGACCTTCGTCACAGCCTCTTTCATCTCCTCAATTGTCTCATAACGACAGCCTCTGAGCTTAGGGAATAACCAAAAGTCACAGGGAGCAAGGTCTGGGCTATAGAGAAGCTGGGGAACTGTCTTGATGCCCATCTTGGTCAAATAGTCTGTCACAAGGATGGAGTTGTGGACTGGTGCATTGTCCTGGTGGAAATGCCATTGACCCGATTTGAAGAGTGCTGGCCTTTTCCGGCCGAATTTCTTCCTGAACTCCCTTAAAACCTCAACATAGTAGCTCTAACCCGAACCCCTTGGCTAATCAACTGTGGTGTATTGACTTCCTTACTCCTCCCACACCTCTCATGATCCTTCACAGACTCCCTGGCTTCCTTGAATCTCTTAGGCTACTCAAAAACTGATGCTTGATTCATGCAAGATGGTCGAAAATCAGTCTGAAGCATTCCATACGTTTCTGTGGCATTTTTCCAAGTTTAAGATAGAATTTTATTGCATATCGTTCTTCTAAAGTGTCCTCACGTCCAGATTGCATTTTTGAAAATCACCAGCTGAGACAATCAGGTTTTAGTAGGGTGTATTCCAATTGCTGCTGTAGCTGTTCATTTGAACCCGAAATCATAAAAATTGGTCAGTCATCTCATAAGATGCATAGCAATAACATACTGAAATTTCAAGAGTCTACGACAATTTTAAATGCCTGCACAAAAAAGTCTGTAAACTTATTGAATGCACTATATATATATATATATATATATATATATATATATATATATATATATTCTTACGACATTAGCTCTATGTTCGTCATATATTCCTCTGACATTGGCTTTATGTTCATCATATATTCCCACGTTTTTAAAAAGCAAGAAGATTTCGTGTTCCAGAAGAGACAAGGTCGCGAAGGTGAATTTATTTAATCACGATTCATTTTAAAAAGAGATTTAAAAAGATGAAAAGAAAGAAAAAAAGTAGTTCCTTTAAAATTCAGGTAAGAATATATCGCACATCAGAACCCTTTGAGTTTAGGTAAGGAAGAAAGAAAGGAATAGAAATCGGTAAGAATTGAATTTTAGATAGAAACGCCGAGAACTTTCAATGAGAAATACGCGTTGCCTATAGCAACGGTAGAGTGTTTTGTGTTTTGTTTTGTTTTTTGCCATTTTTTTTTCTTTTGTTGCTGTTTTTTCTTCTTCTTTTAAAATCAGTCTTCGGAGGGTTTCTTCTTTTTTTTTTGTATACAACATACGTATATGTAAGGAATGTTGAACCGTTGTATTATATCAAGAAAATCGATTAATACACTATTTATTTTCGTAGAATGCATGTAAAAAGTTTAGCTTGAATAGAGGTGCATATCAAAATGCACAGACTTTTATAAACACAAGCGCGTGCGTGCGTGCGTGCGTGCGCACACACATGCACACACACACACATGCGCACACACTTATATATATATATAGAGAGAGAGAGAAAGAGAGAGAGAGAAAGAAGGATCATTGTACATAAGCACATAAGTCAATGTATGTATCTCAGTAAGTGCATATTCATCTCAGGGCACCTCTGATGGTGTAACGGTTATCAAGCTAGACTAGTAAACCTACACGAGTGAGTTCGAGTCTCATTAGGCGCCCCATTCATTTGGCCTTGTGCCACATCGAAGCAAAGTGCATATTCATCTCATCCTTCTTCTTTCTACCCAACAAGCTATATATATAAACACACACATATATATATATTCCAATCTGTTTATATATATATATGTGTGTGTGTGTGTGTGTATTTTTTTATTTGTTTATATATGCATTTCGAGAGTGCCTCTTGGAAAATAGCATAAAAATTAACACCTACATTGGCCACACTACAACGACACTCTCTCGTCGCATTACATACCACCTCTCAGACAAAAGTACCATAAAACAACATCAAATAACAAAGTATAACAATGACGCCGAAAAACTCACATCCTCCGTTATACAAAAGACTCAATGACAAAAAAATAAAAATAAAAATAACAATAAAAATCGCCCACAAATCCTTGATGAAATTGGCATTAAAAATAAAAAGTCTAAAATAAACAAAATAGTATTTAACACTGGCCCCCAATATACTAAACATATTTGATAAACCATCCTTAGCAGCCCTCCCATTTGAATGGACCAACCATATATAATAATGATGATGAAAAAACCCTCCCAAATAAATAAAACTCACACCAAAAAACGAAAAAAACAAAACTAATAGTTCCCCTGAGGACGACTAGAGACGTGGATGAAAGCGCTTAGGTAAAAATGGGACACTTTCTTCACCTTTTGGATACCGACTTACGAAAAGAAACAAGAAGACATGAACATCTAAACATGAAGATCATTAGGAAAAAATACTCCGTGCTCTATAAGAAACTCTGTTTGAACAATGACTTGCCGCCAAAATACATTATATATATATATATATATATATATATATATATATATATATATATATATATATATATATATATTCCAATCTGTTAATATCTATCTATCTCAGTCTGTTCATATCTATCTGTCTATCTATCTATCTTAGTCTGTTGCTATCTATCAATTTATCTATCTCAGTCTGTTTATATCTATCTATCTATCTATCTATCTATCTCTGTTCATATCTATAGATCTATCTCTGTCTTTTCCTATCCATCTATCTATCTTTCTATCTATCTATCTATCTATCTATCTATCTCAGTCTGTTCATATCTATCTATCTATCTATCTCAGTCTGTTCATATCTATCTATCTATCTATCTATCTCAGTCTGTTCATATCTATCTATCTATCTATCTACCGATCAACTAATCTCTATACGTATTAATCTATTAATCTTTTTTCATCTTTCTATCTATTCCAAGCGACCGTAAGTCTCTTAAACGAGTACCTGGCCTTTTCACGTATAATTTGCAATGGAGCTGTCATTTTTGACGAAAGTCTTCCCCTCCCCCTTCCTCCCTTAAGTAGTGCTACAAAATTTCTTTTATCTGAAGTGTCAAAAAGAACTTTCAGTTTTATCATAAGAGATCGACAAGAATGTGTCATGAACGCTATCGATGAACGTAGTATCCCTTTTAAGGTTGAAACAGATGCTTCAGATGTTCTTGTCGTTGCGTTTTTTGGCTCAGAAAGGGTTATCGGTTGCTTTTTTCTCAAGAACACGACAAAGATCAGACAAAACTCCATCCTCTAGTTGAAAAAGAATCCTGAGTGATTGTAGAAGCTGTCAGACACTGGAGAAGTTATTTAACTGGAAAACACTTTATAATGACGACTGACCAGTGTCCAGTAAGCAATATATTCCACAAATAAAATAAAAACAAAATTTACAAAAAAAAACGAAAAATATGAGATCGGAGAATTGAATTCTATTGATTTGATTTGGTCTTCGTATTAAAATGTTGTAAAACCACTATCAACCCCCACCGCACTTTATTTTCTCCAGGGTACTTTGTGGTATCACAAATCAAGATTTAAAATTACTTTCTAACCTTCCTGAAGCCTTGTGACACCATAAGATTACAAGGTTTTATCATTTCATAATCATCATGTCTTGCTGATAGCGCTGATTCCTCCCTCTCTCCTTTCTCTCTCCCTTTCTCTCTCTCTCTCTCTATCTATCGATCTCAATCTATCTATCTATCTTTCTCTCTCTATCTATCTTTCTCTCTCTCTCTCTCTCACTCTATCTCCCTCTCTATCTCCCTCTCTCTCTCTCTCTATATATATATCTTTCTCTCTCAATCTATCTATCTTTCTCTATCTATCTATCTATCTTTCTCTCTATCTCCCTCTCTCTCTATCTCTATCTTTCTCTCTCTCTATCTATCTCAATCTATCTATCTATCTTTCTGTCTATCTATCTATCTTTCTCTCCCTCTCTCGCTTTTTCTTCAATCGCTGTGTTAAAAGTCCAGATGGTGCACTCATACAGTAGTATTGACACAGCTTAGAAGAATTCCCGTTTTATTTTTTCAGAGTACTGAGATTTCCGTTAGATCGATAAATTGTCAATTCTCTGTGCGTATATTGACATCGCTTTTTACAGATGAGATATTGCTGCCGAAGTATGTGAAAAAGTCTACTAATTTTTTAGGCTTGCCGTTTGATGTGGAGATGGCATAATCGTGTATAGTTTAGGAGTATTCAGGGTTCACTTTCGTTTACCCATGCGCAGACGTGAAAATACAATCATAAAATGTCTGTTATTTTTCATACATACTAAGCAGGGAGCGTCTTTTATGAACGTGTTTAAAGTCAAACATCTCTCTCTCTCTCTCTCTCTCTCTCTCTCTCTCTCTCTCTCTCTCTCTCTCTCAAATATTGCTTAAGAATCTTCACCTTAAATGTAAGCAATATTGAATAAAACTTAACCTATTAAAAACGAATATCCTCGTTTCAGAAAAGTATAGATAAATATGAACGTTTCATTTAATGTTTGTGTTTTGGTTAATTTAATGAATACGTTGCCTAAATAAAATTGATATTCATATTTACTAAAATCAAGCATAAATGGATCTTTAAATGTGTTTGATGTTTATTCAACCTCCAATTTTATTGTGAGAGAGCAATATGCAAATTGAGATACATTTTCAGCTGTCACAAAAATTGCTTCATCTCATCGGCATTCTTCTTTTCATATTTCCATGTTGAAACCCTTTTTTTATGTGTTTAATTATGTTAAGTTTTGTGTTTCCTTCTAATAATTTTGTATTTCCTTCTAATAATTTTTTGTTTCCTTCCAATAATTTTTTGTTTCCTTCTAATAATTTTGTGTTTTTCCTTTTAATAATTTTGTGTTTCCTTCCAATAAATTTTTGTTTCCTTCTAATAATTTTTTGGTTCCTTCTAATAATTTTGTGTTTTTCCTTTTAATAATTTTGTGTTTCCTTCCAATAAATTTTTGTTTCCTTCCAATAATTTTTTGTTTCCTTCTAATAATTTTGTGTTTTTCCTTTTAATAATTTTGTGTTTCCTTCCAATAAATTTTTGTTTCCTTCCAATAATTTTTTGGTTCCTTCTAATAATTTTGTGTTTTTCCTTTTAATAATTTTGTGTTTCCTTCCAACAAATTTTTGTTTTCTTCTAATAATTTTAAGTTTTTCCTTTTAATAATTTTGTATTTCCTTCCAATATTTTTGTGTTTCCTTCCAATAATTTTTTTCCTTCCAATAATTTTGTTTCCTTCCAATAATTTTTTGCTTCCTTCCAATAATTTTGTATTTCCTTCCAATAAATTTTTGCTTCCTTCCAATAATTTTGTGTTTCCTTCCAATAATTTTTTTCCTTCCAATAATTTTGTATTTCCTTCCAATAAATTTTTGCTTCCTTCCAATAATTTTGTGTTTCCTTCCAATAATTTTTTTCCTTCCAATAATTTTGTATTTCCTTCCAATAAATTTTTGCTTCCTTCTAATAATTTTCTGTTTCCTTCCAATAATTTTTTGCTTCCTTCCAATAATTTTGTGTTTCCTTCCAATTATTTTGTGTTTCCTTCTAATAATTTTCTGTTTCCTTCCAATAATTTTTTGCTTCCTTCTAATAATTTTGTGTTTCCTTCGAATAATTTTTTTCCTTCCAATAATTTTGTGTTTCCTTCCAATAAATTTTTGCTTCCTTCCAATAATTTTGTGTTTCCTTCCAATTATTTTGTGTTTCCTTCTAATAATTTTCTCTTTCTTCCAATAATTTTTTGTTTCCTTTCAATAATTTTGTGTTTCCTTCCAATAATATTTTGTTTCCTTCTTATAATTTTTTGTTTCCTTCCAATAATTTTGTGTTTCCTTCCAATAATTTTGTGTTTCTTTCTAATAATTTTCTGTGTTTCCTTCTAATAATTTTGTGTTTTCTTCGAATAATTTTGTGTTTCCTACTAAAATTTTCTGTGTTTCCTTTTAATAATTTTCTCTTTCTTTCTAATAATTTTGTGTTGCCTTATAATAGTTTTTTGTTTGGTATAGTTTTATGGAACATCATCCATTTTCTGTTATTTAATGCCAAATCCATTTTATACATATAAACAGTTCTATTTTAAATAATTAAGTTTAGTATAATTACACAGTTTAAATGTCAAAAACAGTTCAACTTCAAACAATTCAGTTTAGCATTAGTCCCGTTTTTGTTTACTCAGAATAAAATGTCAAAACAGTTCTATTTCAAGCTAATCAGTTTGGCATAAGCACACAGTTTAGTTCAATTTGACCCATAGATAGGACCCTATCTGGTGCTACTACTCCGGGCCAGAGTGGACCTGGGAGTGATAACAATAAAGGGGTACTCTATATTGCCCAAAGTTTCATCATTACTAGAGCCTCACCATCAGATTGTTTTGTATCGTTTCCAGGACACACGTTGGGGAAGTCTTACCCCTTTGCAGAAAAGCAGTTTGTGTATTCTGTAGCCCCGGTCGACTGGGCCATAGTTTTGTGTGCTTCCTGATAATAATTTGCTCGCAGTCGAACTCTAGACTCCAAACTACAAGATGATATTTGAGTTGATACTACGGGATTCTTTAGAAAGTACTATCAATGTCTTTAGAATTTGATAGTCTATCTATTCAGCATGGGCCATACACATTACTGAATGTTTTTCATTCTGTAAGATCTTTATTGTACATAGCTACGAACGTTCCCAGTTCCATGATAAACTATTTAACTTATCCATCGTTCTGTACCATACCCATTCATGAATATGTGTGAAACGTACATCGAATGTTCATAACATATATACATAGAGCATAGGAATCTCGAAACACGAAAAACACTTACGACTTCTTAGTTCAGGTACGAAACTTTTTATTACCTTTGAGTTTAAAGATTCTTCGACATAAGGAGAGAGATACACATTCTTTCTATTCTGGCTTTTTCATCTGCCCCCCCCCCACCGTCTCGTACGGCGCCCGTAGCGCGCAAATTCGTCTCGCCTCTGCGAGCCTCGAAAGTCGACCCTTCTCGTTCGGTGTCCAGTTCTCAACTCTACTAACTGACTTTTTCAAATCTCCCAATCTTCCGGTGCATGACGTCATTCGCACTCCCTAGCCCCGTTTCCCACCTCAGGTTTCTATTGTGACATCTCTGAGTGACACGTCCGCTCTGCGCGCGCGCGAACACCTGCGTTAATGTTGCACCTAAGTAACCCATGCACTGAGCCGAAAGGTTCTCAGCCTAACTAAACCCAAAGGCATAAAACGAAATCCCTCGGCCATTATATTACAGTTTTTCCTCGAGAACTTCAATTATACTGTAGATTTGAATTTCCATAACCTGAAAATCCGGCAAGCACTGTGCGTGAGACACGGAATCCCTGACAGCTGATTCAGCCTTATTCGATTTCATCAGCAGTGTCTACCGAGACCCCACTGGTTCGATCTCCAGTGGGGGAGATAACAGTATACACTGCTGAGGAAATCTAATAAGGTCGAAAGAGCTGTCTAGTGGCTCTGTATGTTGCGCGCAGTGCTTGCCAGATTTTCTGGTCATGGAAATTTAATTTATAATATAATTCCTCTATTCAAAAAAATAAGAAAAATGTCCCTCTATTTCCTTGCTCGGGCGGTCATAATTTCACGCGTGCGTATCACCAATCCTCTTGGGAAGACGTGGCCCTGGAGGTGACCGTGTCATCTGTAAGAGTACGGATGTAACTTACAAGACACATTAGGTTAATTAGCCGCGCATTTACCAAGACTAGTTAATTTGGCATCGCTTGTATGCAATGTGGACCAGTAGCTCAGTGGTAGAGTTTCGGCTCTGCAATCTGTAGGTGAACTTGTCCCCTAGTTTCAGAGGACCACCCTTTAGTGTGGAGATGTCGCAAGAAAAGCTGAAAAAAAAACCGGTCTTTGTTTAATGGTATTGAAATTCAGGCATGTAGTCTACCCGGTGCTTAGGGGTGTAATCCAAAAATAAGTTGGTGAAAATTCATGATCAATCCAAAAACAAAGTCAGGAGAGGTATATAAAATACGAAGAAGAAAAGAACGCGTTTGTCAGACATAGAAACGAATTGCAACTTTAAAAAAATCTTAGTTTATATATTATTGAATCTAGAATTATTTCTAATTACAATATTCTTAAACAGAGACTTTGTTTGGTGGGTGTTTTATTTTGTTTTTCAATTCATCTCTTTGTTTAATCAAATTAGCGCTAAAATGTTACAATTAGTCAGTTTTAATTAATCTTTTTTATATTTATTTACTTTTAATGTTTTTCAATACCACTTCTAGTCATAATTCTTCCTAAATTACAATGGGTGTGTGACGTGTTCAAAATCTATTGAGACCGATTCTCTAATTATCATTCAAATTATCTAATTATTATTCAAATTAGTGCAGATTCATATGACGTCAAGACGTTTAGACGCCATCAATTAATTATATCAGTGGCTCATCAGGGGGCGTACATATTGCAAAAGTGATGTAACCTTTATGTTGTATAGCCACATAATAAATATGCATATATATATATATATATATATATATATTGACGCAATGAATAAAGACGAGCGAAGGCTTCTTTTAAAAAAATATACCTCTCACTTTATTTGAAAGGTTTTGTGTGTGTGAGAGGGAGTTGAAGACCGAACAGAACTGCAATATATTGACCCCCACTCTTATGGCCATCAGCGTTGAGTCTTTCTCGTTCTCCAGGGCTGCTCAGCCGGAGACCTGGGGGCCCACTCTGCTGGGTGCAGCTTCCTCTACCGCATCTTGTCACCAACGGGTCTGGTCTCCAAACTCACTGACTTCCTGTCTTCACCGAGTTATATAATAGTTCAATCGCCCACTCAATCTTTGGAATGGCATGTTTGATCGTCATGCAGTTCACGGGTCACTCTCTTCCGGTGCATCAGTCTATGACTGTACCGCGGGATTTTACCTTGTCCCATTATGTCAGCCAAGCTCGCCCACGCCAATGGAATATGCACTTCCGCCGTCTTTGGAATGGCATGTTTGGCGGGGTTGAAGGTCAATATACTACATTTACATGTACATTATTACTAAATAAGAATTGAGCGTTTATTGTTTATACGGGTATATTGCTGTAGCGTTCATTTTGAAATCTGGTTTTATAAATAGCACCCGTTGCTAAAAACATTTACGTACATTAGTAATGAATTCAAAATTAATCTCTGCAAACAACAATATATACATTGGTTTAACCTCAACTACCCTATATTGGCCTAGTGGGTAGAGTGTTCGCCAATGGTCTGGGAGACCTGTGTTCAATATAAGTATGACTCGACTTGTAGTCGAGTCATACCAAAGACTCAGAAAATGGTACTTGATGCTACCTTGCCTAACACTCAGAATTATAAGGTAAGGATCAAGGATAAAGTGGAGCAATCCTTGAAAAGGAGTTGCACCCTCCCCTACACTGTAGTCGCTATTGAAAAGGAAACCTTCTGGTCCCCCTCAACTTCTGTCGTCAACTTTTTAACCCTATCAAGACGACTCACTATGCATTTCTCTGACACTAGTTCAATGGCCCAACATCTAAAACGCCATTCCTGCCATACAACTAAATTTCGGAAAATTCTTACAAAAAATACAACAATATTACAGCAAAAAAATTGCAAACAAAAATTACAGATTCTCGAAGCGCTCCATATCAGAAATAAACATTCTAAACTCAATAGAAATAATTTTGAATCCCTCAGAAGTACAACATGACTGCATCTACCTATACGTACACGCATACACACACATACACATAAGCATACTTACATACACACACATATATACACTCACATACACACGCATACACACACATATATATACACTCACATACACACACATATATGCATACACATACACACACGCATTCACACACATATTCACACGCATACACAAATACATACACATATACACACATATGCATACACAGGCATATATATATATATATGATAGAAATATGTGGAAGGTTGAATAAATCAAACACTCAACAAAAAAGTTAGGAGTTTAATTTATCCATCTTTCCACATATTTCTATCATACTGTCAGATTCACGGCAATCTATTATTTCAACATATATATATATATATATATATATATATATATATATATATATATATATATATATATATATTTTTGTCAAATAAAAGGCTTAAAAGAAAAATGTAAACCATCGCTATACGAATCTTAATTCCAAAGAAGAACATTACTGCATCTATACACACACACACACATATATATATATATATATACTTATTAGCTTAAAACGCATTAATGTAAAAAAATAAATATATTCATACACAGGTCTAATTAATGCCCGAAGAAAATACATGTGTATACGGGTGTGTGTATACATAAATTTACACACATGTATGTGTATGCACGTACGCACACACTTTAATCACCAAAACACACACAGTGATGCAAGTAAATATACACGTATCCATTCGATTCTCTGACACACAACATTTGTAACGAAAACACACACGTCAATGTACGTACAAGACATCAGGAGAGGAAAGGGAGGAGAAATAGGAAGAAGAAAAAGCGTGTAAAGATTATCATTAACAAGATTTTGACGAAGATTGTCACAGACAATAATCTCCAATGGGACAACCAAAAGTAGTTGATGTGGAATTAACAAGAATCAACTAGAATAACCTCCAACCCCTCTGCTTGTCATTATTCTGGAAAAAAAAAACATATAATACTCCTATAAAAATCTTTGACAAATACCCAGCAATTTGATTGCTTGAAAAGGATCATGAAACATCTGAAACACGTGTAGCAAATATACACATATACGAAATGAATTCAAAAAATTATACCAAAATTGAAATCACTGGCAGACTTATTCTTTTTAATATATACATATATAGTCATCCACAGACAGATCTGTTTCGTTCCATCAGAATTCATCAGTGTGGATAGACATACTAGCTTCCCGTAGCTGGAAACGAAACCTAGTTGACTCAAACGCCATTCCGATTCTCTGACCCTCAGCCACGAGGAACCAGTAGCAACGAAGTAAATTTTAAACGGTTATGAATCACAATTACTACTGTTTACATACATCCGTTTAACGTCTACCGAGACCTCAATTCATATATGAAGAGACTTGCAATAAACGCTAATGGCAACACGATTACTTCATTCGCTAGAGAACTCAACCCTACGGGGGTAGGTAAGTATATATATATATATATATATATATATATATATATATATATATATATATATATATAAGAAAAATATTGTGTGTGGGTGTAGTTAGGCAGCAGTCTTTCATTTAAGCATGTTTGATTAAATAATAAAATTGCCCAGTCGGCTGAAGCTGTAGAATACAATGACTGAACCTTTGCAGAGGAGTAAGACACCCCCTCAACGAGTGTCCTGATATGACACTAAACAATCTGATGGTGAGGTTCCAGTGATGTTGGAGCTTTGGGGAATGCAGAGTACCCCTCTATTGCCATCGCTCCCAGGTTCACTCTGGCCCGGAGTGGTAGCACCTGATATGGGTTCTATCTATGGGTTAAATAGAACTAAACCGTACTTCTTTCACTATACTGATTTTTGCATTTAAACTGCGTATTTATGCTAAACTGAATTGTTTAAAATAGAACTGTTTTCACTTTGGAACTGCGTACTAGTGCTGAACTGAATTGCTCGAAATAGAACTGTTTTGACGTTTAAACTGTGTACTTATGCTGAACTGAATTATCTGAAATAAAACTGTCTGACATTTAACCGTGTATTACCCAGTCGGCTGGGGCTGTAGAATACACTGACTGCACCTCTGCAGAGGGGTAAAACCCCCCAACGAGTGTCCTAGATATGACACTAAACAGTTTGATGGTGAGGTCCTAGTAATGCTGGGGCCTTCGAGAATACGGAGCACCCCTTCATTGCCATTGGTCCCAGGTCCACTCTGACCCGGAGTGGTAGCACCTGATTGGGCCTTATCTATGGGTTAAAAAAAAACTAACGGCATACTTATGCTAAACTGAATTGTTTGATTAAACTGAATAGCTTGAAATAGAAATGTTTTTGACATTTAGACCATACTTACATTTAAACTGTGTGCTCATGATAAACAGATTATTTACATAAAAATGGATTTGGCGTTAAATAACCTACAAAGGTTGATATACCATTAAACCCAACAAACTAAACCAACCACTAAATAAGGACATATTTTGTCTATATAATTTTATTAAGATCCTTTCAAGTTTCCGGGTGAGTGTCTTGGTTTCAGAAATAAGACCCTTATCAGAAAACTTGAAAGGATCGTAATAAGATTATATAGACAAAATATGTCTTTATTATTTGATCAAACATGCTTAAATGAAAGAATGCTGCATAACTACACCCACGCACATATATATTTTTCTTATATATATATATATATATATATAGGGTTGGACAAAATAATGAAAACACCTAGAATCTTAGTATCATAATTCTGAAACACAAAAAAAACATCAAACGTTTATTTGTAAGTTGTTTTGTTTTGTTTTTTGTTTTTTTCATTTATTATTTTACTAAAATTTTTTACAGATCAGAAGAAATGAATCAAAATTCATTAAAATGGCAGATCAATCAGACTTTAAAAGGCGTCAAATTCATGGTGCTCGTATGGCAGGCGCTAATGCAACAAAAACTGATGAACTATTTGGTACAACAAGGAGTACTGTCTTGAAAATAATGACTAATATTTGAGAAAGAAGGAAAAACCTCCTCACTGAAGAAAGCGAAAACTGTCTGATAGGGACTGTCGGACTCTTGCGCGGGTCGTTTGGAAGAATCATAAAAATATAACTCCGAAAATTGCAGCAGAGCTTAATGACCATCTCGAGAACCCAATTTCCTCAAAATCTGTAAAAAGGGAGCTGCACAAAGCCGGATTTCACGGGAGGGCTGTCATCAGAAAACCATATAAAAATAAATTTGTTCTAAATTTCCATATTTTCATTATTTTATTAAACCCCTGTATATATATATATATATATATATATATGTGTGTGTGTGTGTGTGTGTGTGTGTGTGTGTGTGTGTGGAAAAAGGTGTAAGTGACTGAATAAAACACCGATCTATGAATTAATAATTCTTTATTTCTTTAAATTGAGTTAAAAGTTTATTTATAAAAAAATGAAGTTACAAAATCTTTTCTTGCAAGAAAAGATTATATAAATCAGCCCGTCAATATTTGAAGACAGAAAGTGAAAATTCATACATGAGATGCAACAGTTATTGTCAGCTTTAATCTAAATGAACCTATTTTGTATGTGTGTGTGTGTGTGTGTGTGTGTAAAAAATCTGCTTTGTGTGTAACTGTGTAACAGTAGAACAACGTAACGACACTAATGTCATCTTGTAAGCTAAGTGAAACCATCTGTAAGCGAGATAGTTTTGTAATCGCAGTATTAATAGATCTATGTATACATATTCGTTTAAGATAATTGTTATATACCCACATACATATACAGATACAAGCAGAAACATAATCAAACATAATTTACGAACTTCCATGAACGAACGAACACACTTCTTTAAAAATATATATATATATATATATATATATATATATCTCACACTTTATTCTCGAAACGGTTGATGTTTCTGTGGTGTTTGAGAGATGAGTGGAGATAGGGACAGACTGCTATATTAACCCAACTTCTTCTCTTGATCATAGCTCGCTGTGTTATCTTTTCAGGAACCCACTTAGCACTACTCCGCGTCTTGACTGGGGTTGCTCAACGGGGGGTCGCTGAGGGCAACAGCCCTAAGTCTGCAAGCTAGCCTTCCTGTCACCAACTAATTCAACGGCCACCAGCATCTGCCTACATTCTTTCATAACGCCCACTTGCTTCCATTTCTTCTTCCACTTATTTACATAGGTGTATCTCTGATTGACGGCTTGGTCAAGGGTCAATATACAACATAATCAAGTGATGTTAAATTCAAATGCATTCTAGTCGATGTCACCGAATTATTATGTAACAATATGTTTACAAACCTGACATTAGGGATTTTTGGCATGGGTGAGGGATTGGGAAAGTTTTGATTTTATTACTAACAATCGCAAATCATACTCTCTCTCTCTCTCTCTCTCTATATATATATATATATATATATACTAGGCTGAGTCAAAAACTTTAAAAAAACTATATTTTTCTAACGTGCTACTTTGCGGCACAAATCTCACCTGACCGAAGCAGTTCAGACCGACGGAGGCACCTGCTGTTGGTAGTATCGTGGTAATTGGTGTGCTGACAAGTTATACATAGTTTCACTCCTGCGTGTGATTTTTTTTTAAAAAGCGCAGATGAACGTGTAAGGTAGTCGAATTCGGGAACTTATGCTTCACGGTTTTGAACTGGGCCATAATGCAACGAAAACACTAGTTGCGCGAAATGTGATAGCACAGTTGATCACAATATTGTAACCAGATTTCGTTCCTATTGCAAGAACCTCAAAGTCCTAAAAACGTGGATTTCAAGGCCATGCTGCAAGCCATAAAGGCAAATACGGCGAGTAGTACTCAGAGAGTATCAGGCGAGCTGCCATATCACAATCAAGTGTTGTAGGTCATCTTCACTATCTCGGCAAAAGCGTTCGGATCTGGCGAATTGTGCCTCATGTATTTCCAAAATATTGCAAAACTTTTGACTTACCCGATTTAGTTTGCTTTGGTTTGGTCTTATGGCATATCAACCATTGTAGGTTATTTAATGCCAAATCTATTTTTATACATATAAGCAGTTTTATTTCAAATAGTTCAGTTTAGACCAAGTACACAGTTTAAATGTCACTTGGCTAATGAGTAGAGTGTTCGCCAATGGTCCGGGAGACCGGGGTTCAATCCCAGGTTGAGTCATACCAAAGACTTAAAAAATTGTACTTGATGCCGCCTTGCTTAACACTCAGCATAAGGTACGGATCAAGGGTAAAGTGAAACAATCCAGGGAAAGGAGTAAGCGGCTACCACTACACCTCAGTGTAGTAGCTAATGAAAAGGAAGCCTTCTGGTCGCCCTCGACTAAGGTCGCCATCTTTGCTTTACTTAGTTTAGTCAAGAAAGTTAAATGGTTTCAAGTATTTCTATGAATCAATAACAATTCAATTAAACACCAGTCATTTATTGACACACAGTTAAATGTCAAAACGGTTCTACTTCAAACAATTCAGTTTAGCATAAGTAGACAGTTTAGTTCAGTTCGACCTATAGATAGAACCATATCAGGTGCTACCATTCCAGGCTAGAGTGGACCTGGAAGTGATAGCAATGAAGGGGTACTCCGCATTCCCCAAAGCTCCAGCATTACTAGAACCTCACCAGATTGTTTAGAGTCATATCCAAAACACTTGTTGGTGAGGGGGTTCTTACCCCTCTGCAGAGATGCAGTTGGACTCACCCGTGTATATAGGATTCATTTTAATTATTTAGTGTCCTATATTTATAAATGAAGCCCCAATATCGATGATAGTGCTTATATATATACGTATATATATATATATATATATATATATAGAGAGAGAGAGAGAGAGAGGAGGGAGGAGGATACGATACAATTGTGCACACAGTCAACTGTGCCAATGTGATCATCAGACCAAGTGAGATAAAAAGAGAGATTTGGTGTCTCTTAGATGCATAAACAGACTTCGTTTCCTTTTTCTCACTTTCTCTTATTCTGTGTGTGTGTGTGTGTGTGTGTTACACGCGCTTGATAGATAGAAATACCCTTAGATAACTAAATAGATAGATAGATGGATAGATAGATAGATAGATAGATGGAATGGTCGGTAGGAAGAAAGATTTCAATCGCTTTGTTGTCAGTAAGTTCTCTGTTGACTTAAAAGCGAATATTTAGGTAAAGCTAGAATTTTAATTCTGGATCTTCGGTACTTTATAAGAGTGGGTTTAGAATATTAGTGGTGAAGATCACGTGACACAGGCCAGCAATATGGCGTACAATCATAATGGTTGCTACAAAGTGAAATTATGACCTCATTTGAAAGAGTTGCATCTATTCGAAAGCGATTGGTGATCGAACCCGATTAAAAAGCTAGGTTTTTCTATGCTGTTTTTCAAGTCAGGCAACTCCTTCCAATTTAGAAGTTTGGTGCTGCACAACCTTCCACTCTGTTTAGTCATGTTTATGTTTCCTTTGCACTAATGACATTAAAAAAGGTGTGAAACTACTTTTCCCTTGATTCTCACCGCCACCTGATATCTTGACAAAATGTAGTGATGGTGATTGACAGAGAAATGAATAAACACTTGGATAAACCACTCACCCATAATTACTCTACCAACGCAAGTAGTAGTAGTAGTAGTAGTAGTAGTAGCAAAAGCTTGTGAATTCGCATTCTGTCTGTGTTAACTAATAAAAAAGATTCAACTTACATTTTTATGCCAGTCAAAAGCAAAAATATCTTACGCAATTTAGGAGGTACAGGACACCTTTTTTGTATAAGTCACTTCTTTTGTATGATGTAAAATAATACCTTGGTTAAATCTTTTATTCAGCATACAGTGTATCATTTTGAAAAGATTTGAGTCGTTTGACAGAGAAAACTTAGATATCGGAGTTCAATTAAGTGTAATTGACAGGTAGTAACCTTTAAAGGATGCCTTGAAAGCTAGGTCTTCATTTAAGGATTGTAAAGTCAGGTGACTACAATTCCAAAAGTTAGAAGCTAGATTTTAACATCATATCAGTTAGCCAAGAACAGTCGAAGGCTCAACACCTAATTTTCATTTATGGTTCAGGCTAATTCCCGGATATATACGATGCTGGTTATGTAATTAAGAAGATACACGAAGAAGAAAAATTGTGTAGCCACAAAAGGAGATGTGGTCATTGTTATTTATCACAGCCGAGGAGAAGGTTGAAGAGCAAAGTGGAAAGATGGAAACAACGAGAATAAGATAAGATGGCAATTCAATAATAATGTGTATTTTCATCGGTCACATCAGCTGCTCTTAAAACAGCTGAAATGGTTACACGAAATGTTATGAGGATGAATCAGATTAAAAACGAGAGAAAGAAACCAAGGAACGAAGAAAAGGAAGAAACGAAAAAACAGGAAGAATAAAAACAAGAAACATATTTTTGAATGAAAGAGTCCTTGAAATATAGAATAGAACACTGAGTGACACAGAAAAAAAAAATAGAAGATTGAACTATGGGAAGTTTTCCTTAAAGAAGGAAAAATGTCAAATTCAAAGAACAAGAGATTAGGAAAAGGAGACAGAGTGATCTTAATTTAATGGCAAGCCACACAGAGAGACAGAGAGAGTGGAGTGAATAGATAGATAGATAGATAGATAGATATGAAGAGACTAAGGTAGGTAGGTAATGAACTGAGATAGATAGATAGATAGATAGATAGATAGATAGATAGATAGATAGATATGAAGAGACTGAGATAGATAGATAGATAGATAGATAGATAACGAAAAAGTTACCGAAATAAAATATTTAAGATTATCATCAGAAATATTTTTTTAATCATTAAAAAAAGTAATGTTTGCCAAAAGGAAAAATCTAGTAATTATATCTGGTTTGGCTTTATGGCATATAAACTATTGAAGGTTATCTAATGCCAAATTCTCTTTTATACATATATATTAAATATATATGATTTGGTTGGGTTGGGTTTTATGGCATATCAACCATTTTAGGTTATTTAATGCTAAATCATCTTTATACATATATATATTAAATATATATGTTTTGTTTGGTTGGGTTTTATTGCATAGCAACCATTGTAGGTTATTTAATGCCAAATCCTCTTTATACATATATATATTAAATATATATGATTTGGTTTGGTTGGCTTTTATGGTATATCAACCATTGTAGGTTATTTAATGCCAAATCCTCTTTATACATATATATTAAATATATAGGATTTGGTTGGGTTGGCTTTTATGGCATATCAACCATTGTAGGTTATTCATTGCCAAATCCTCTTTATTCATATATATTAAATATATATGATTTGGTTTGGTTGGCTTTTATGGCATTTCAACCATTGTAGGTTATTTAATGCCAAATCCTCTTTATACATATATATTAAATATATATGATTTGGTTGGGTTGGGTTTTATGGCATATCAACCATTGTAGGTTATTTAATGCCAAATCCTCTTTATACATATATATTAAATATATATGATTTGGTTGGGTTGGGTTTTATGGCATATCAACCATTGTAGGTTATTTAATGCCAAATCCTCTTTATACATATATATTAAATATATATGATCTGGTTGGGTTGGATTTTATGGTATATCAACCATTGTAAGTTATTTATTGCCAAATCCTCTTTATACATATATATTAAATATTGGATATGTAAACACATTTATAACATTTTTAAACGAGCCTAAACTAATTCTTTTGCACACAGTTAAATAGTTCCAAATATTGTTATATATCACCACTTGTTCAATTAAACATCAGTCATTTGTTTACACACAGTTAAATGATCGAACAGTTCTATTTCTAACAATTCAGTTTAGCATTAGTTATTTGTTTGCATTCAGTTTAAATGTCAAACAGTTCTATTTGACCCATAGGTAAGACCCTATGAGCTGTTACCACTCCGGGTGAGAGTGGACCTTAGAGTGATGGTAATGGAAGGGTACTCCGCATTCCCCAAAGCTTCAGCATTACTGGGGCCTCACCATCAGATTGTTTTGTGTGATATCCAGGACACTTGTTGGTGGAGGGCCTTACCTCTATGCAGAGATGCAGCCAGTGTATTCTACGCGCCGACTCGGCTGTATAAGGAAAAAACAAATTTACTTTAAAAGGAATGGTTAATTTTAAAAATTAAACAACAAATTATGGTGAAAATAAATCCATAATCCCGATAACAATTTGTATAGGACTCAACTTTGTATAGGCCGCATCTCTTTAATGAAATGCGGCCTATACAACACTCACCTTTACCTGGATGTACGTCTTTTGTATAGGATCCCCTTCAACTTCTAAAATATTTGAAAAAAATTCAAAGAGAATTTTATTTCACTAATTACTACATTGCCCAGTCGGGGGCTGCTGAATACCTCCCCTATGAGTGTCCTGATTATGACATTGAGCTATCTGATGGTGATGTACCAGAGTACCATCGCCATGATACGGCAATGTGTGAAACGTACATCAAATGTCCATAAAGATCGAACACAGGAATCTCGAAATTCGAAAAACACGTAATGACTTCTCAGTTCAGGTACGGAACTTCTGATTACCTTTGAGTTTAAAGGTTCTTCGACATAAGGAGAGAGATACACATTCTTTCTATTCTGGCTTTTTCACCTGCCTCACCCCCATCTCGTGCGATACCTGCCCAAAGCCTCCGCGAGCAAGCGAATGTCAACCGTCTTCTAGTTCGATGTCCAGTTCTCAACTCAACAAACTAACTTTTTCAAAATCCCCAAATCCTCCGCGCGCTTCCGGTGCGTGACGTCATTCACACTTGCTTGCCCCCGTTTCCTATCTGGGCTATTGTGACATCTCTGAGTGACACGTCCGCTCTGCGCGAGCGCGCGTGAACACCAGTGTTAATGTTGCACCTAAGTAACCCATGCACTGAGCCGAAAGGTTCTCAGCCTAACTAAACCCAAAGGCATAAAACGAAATCCCTCGGCCATTATATTACACCAGCAATGTTGAAACGTCAAGGAATGCCGAGTACCCCTCCATTGCCATTGATCCCAGGTTCACTCTGACCTGGAGTGGTAGCATCTGATAGGGTCCTATCTGTGGGTCAAATAGAACTAAACTGCGTACTTATGCTAAACTGAATTGTTTGAAATACAACTGAATATTTACATCTATGGGTCAAATAGAACTGTTTGACATCTAAACAGGGTGCAAACAAATGACATAGAATAGTTGGATCATTTAACTGTGTATAAACAAATGACAGATGTTTAATTGAATCGTTATTGATGCATAGACATACTTGGAATTCTTTAACTGTGTGCAAACAAATGAAGAATTTTCAATAGAATGCTTAGAATTAAAAAGAAATTCTTGTAACCACTTCATTTTGTACAAATAAATGATAAATATTGAATAGAATTGGGAGTGTTAGATTGTAATAATTTAAACCAACATTGGGCTAATGGTTAGAGTGTTCGCCAATGGCCCAGGAGACCTGGGTTCAATCCCAGGTCGAGTCATACCAAAGACTCAAAAAATGGTACTTGATGCTACCTTGCTTAACACTCATCATTATAAAGTAAAGATCAAGGGTAAAGTGGAGCAATCCAGGGAAAGGAGTAGCGCCCTCCCCAACACCCCGGTGTAGTAGCTATCGAAAAGGGAGCCTTCGGGTCACCCTTGACTATAGTCGCCAACTACTTACTTTATCTATGCAGAAACAAAAGCAATTCTAGTATGCAAAAAAAATTAATTCTAACTCATTTAAAAATGAAATTACTGAAAATCTAATCTGACATATCAAGTATATTTATTAAATGTGTGCCAACAAATGACTGTTAAACTGTGACTGTTTTATAGCAATATGTTTCAAGTATTTAACTGTGTGCAAACAAATGATTAATAGTAAATAAAATAACTTGTATTAGGTAGAAATACTTAGAACCATTTAACTGTGTGCCAAAAAAATTAACTCAGGCTCGTTTAAAAACGTTATGAACAAAATGTGTTTTTCAAATCATTCATATTGAATATATATGTATGTACAGGATTTGGCATTAAATAACCTATATGGGTTGATATGCCTCAAAACCAAACCAAATCAATGATTACATTTTTCAAACTAAGTTTGGCCCGGCGAAAATGTGACCATGTCTTAAGAACACAGACACTCAGATCATACTAATCAGAATGCATACACACACGCCCACACACACGTTCAGAGAGGGGGTATACGTGTCCCTCGTTCTCCATAACGACACAGCTGAGTATAGAACAATACAACATAAACACAAATTAACAGCTAAAAAAAAAAAATTAAAAACAACCTCCAAAAGAAATCACAACTTAAATAGAAAAATTGATATCAATTTAAAATCACAAGAGGAACACTAGGGAAAAGTTATTACCAACAAGCACCATAGCTAATATCTCCCAAAGATATCAAAACACTCTCAGCATCGATAATAGATGAAAATTCATTTAATAATATTTTATACTGTTCGAAAACGGTGTGGGGTGGGGGGTAATTCTGACCGATAATTCTAATCTCTTCATTTTTGTACAATTCCAAATACTGAATGTGGAATGTTAAGCCATACTAATGCTACATTTCCCAATTATTTTATACTCTTCTCGTCAGACCTCGGTCTGATTGACTTACATATTCACTACTTCGAGTCACATGACCCCAGTAGCACAATCCATTTTAACTGTTGTGTTTGTTGGCAGGAGATCCGTGTTAGACCCACGAGTCGATATCGATACATTCTTCTACATAAGGCAATAGAAATAGATTTCATATCTGGGGCAGGAAGGCAAGAAATGGTTAGAAAGACTTTCTTGAAATCATATATTCAAAAAAAGAAAAATGGATATCGCAGGTGCCTGAAAATGAATGACATTTATAATGTCTTTTTTTTTTTTTTTTTGCTTATTGTTTTACGGCATATCAACCTTTATAGGTTATTTAATGTCAGATCTTGTTTATATACATGATTTGTACTCGAATAGTTGTGAGATGGATTTTTAATAAGAGTTCATTTTTCCCACTGATAAATTGTTTTGATTATCCCGTTCTAGCACTAATGATTTAACTTAATATTAATCATTTGTTTGCACACAGTTAAATGATTCCAAATATTCTTATGTAACACAAATAAATATATTTAATAACAATCATTTGTTTGCACACAGTTAAATAATTTTAAGCACTCCTATCAAACAATAATAATTCTATTTGATATCAATCATTCGTTTGTTCGCAGTTAAATGGTTTCAAGTATTGCTATCTAACACTAATAATTCTATTTAATATTATTTATTTGTTTACACACAGTTAAATGGTGCTGTTAGATGGGGCTGTAGAATTCACAGATGGTTACGACTCCCCCAATGAGTGTCCTTGATATGACATTATTACTAATACTAATAATTCTATTCAATATTAATCATTTTTAATATTTAATTATTTGTTTGCACACAGTTAAATGGCTTCAATTATTGCTATCAAATGCAAATAATTCTCTTTAATACTAATCAGATTTCCACATCTTGTACAAAATAATTTGCATACAGCCGAATGGTTTCAAATATCTAATAATGATAATAATCTTTTGTAAATGATTGAACAGTCTTTTTGATCCATAGATGTGTCCTTAACAGGTACTACCAATCCAGGTCAGAGTGGACCTAGGAGTAATGGCATATAAAGCTGTACTTCACGTTCTCTAATACTCCAAGACTGGAACCTTACGATAAGATGCAATTTAGTGACATGCCCAGGACTCTGATTGGAGAGGGCCTTACCCCTCTGCAGAGACGCCGTCTGTATATTCTGCATACCCAGCAGACATGACACATAATGTTATGGTGACCTTAGCTTTAACACAAAACTGCATCTCTGATATAATGATAGCAATAATGCGGAACTTAAAGAGGTTAACTGAATCAACACAGAATAAAGCCTTCAGAACTAATTATATCAAAGTAGAAATTGATCATACACAGAAGACCTGCAAGTCTAGGTTCTGTGTTAACAGACATGAAACACTTAAACACATAGTAAATCAGTGCAGCAAATATATATATATATATATATATACATATATATATATATATATATGTATAAATGTATATATATATACACACATTTATATATATATATATATATAAAAATGTATATATATATACATTTATGTATATATATATATATAAATGTATATATACACATTTATATATATATATATATATGTGTGTGTGTGTGTGTGTGTGTGTGTGTGTGTGTGTGTGTGTGTGTATTTAACTGATTTATGAGTACAGCAAAATTTATACAATACTATAAGTAGAGACACCATTGGTGATTATAGTAGGGGAAACTAAGTAAAACTTTAAAACAATGAAGGGCCCTTTTCGTCCGGTACTTTTCAAGTTGAAGACACCGGAACATTTAAATAAAAACGGGGTATATATCTATAATATATAAGTAGAATGGCCTAATAGAGGGGGGGGGAATTTTAAGTAACCCCTGTATCCAGAAGTTCCCCAAATATATCATTGAAATATAAATCGCCTCTAGAAATTTGAGATGGCTTTTATTTCTTGCCCTGTGCAGGACAGAAAAACAATCATCTTCATAACGAGTTCTGCAGTAATTTTTAATGAGCAGATGCTCACCAATTGCCGAATCCATATATATATAAATGTGTGTATATATATATATATATATATATATACAAAAATTAGCACCGAGTCGGTGCTAGGTAGCCTGAGGAGCCGTTTTAGGCGAAACTGTAGTAGGATAATCCCGGCTCATGATTTAATTTTTGTAATTGGCTCTATTTCGTATTGAGCACTTTTTGTAATTGTAGCATTGCAGCATTTTGCGGTGGGTTTTTGTTCTTTTGACCAACTGATCGCATATCTCTTGATTTTTTTCAACTGGTGAGACGAAGTTAGCCTTTTCTGTTTTTTTCTCCAGAAAATCTTTTTTCTTTTTTCCCCAGGCAGTGATTCGAGATATGGTTATCTCTGAATTCTGGCAGGGTTTTTTTTTCTTTTTCTTTGTCACCGTGAATGCTGGTAGATAGTAAATTAGTAAGTATATATAAATGTATATATATCATCATCATCATCATCATCACCAAGGAAAGCTTGCAACACGGATTTTTCTTTAATCGGTCACACCATCCCTCCCTATCATCCATTGCTCTCCGCAGGTCCTCCAAACTACATCCGGTGTCCAAACAGACCAGATATATGCTCGTCAGCCAACACTGGCACGACCATGTGTAGGAGTCCCTAAGAGAACGCCACTTATGGGTTTGTCCCTACTTTTCCAACAGTGTCCTACATGCATTGTTTATCTTATTTGGAGGATTTGTGAGATAGGAGGTAAGTGGCCGAACAGCTGCTGTTTTGTAAGTTGCTGCTTACATGAATTCTTCAAAATAGCATTCTTGTGTCATTCTTATCAGGATTTTTGTGAGATAGGAGGTAAGTTGCCGAACAGCTGCTGTTTTGTAAGTTGCTGCTTACATGAATTCTTCAAAATAGCATTCTTGTGTCATTCTTATCAGGATTTTTGTGAGATAGGAGGTAAGTGGCCGAACAGCTGCTGTTTTGTAAGTTGCTGCTTACATGAATTCTTCAAAATAGCATTCTTGTATCATTCTTATCAGGATTTTTGTGAGATAGGAGATAAGTTGCCGAACAGCTGCTGTTTTGTAAGTTGCTGCTTACATGAATTCTTCAAAATAGCATTCTTGTGTCATTCTTATCAGGATTTTTGTGAGATAGGAGGTAAGTGGCCGAACAGCTACTGTTTTGTAAGTTTCTGCTTACATGAATTCTTCAAAATAGCATTCTTGTGTCATTCTTATCAGGATTTTTGTGAGATAGGAGGTAAGTGGCCGAACGTGGTTTGTTAGAATCCATGTGGTGTATCTATACAGTAGTATGACACAGCAACAGCTTTTAGCCGAGTGGGTTGGGGCTGCAGAATAAACTGACTGCATCTCTGCA
The DNA here is from genome assembly GCA_963585895.1 of Sepioteuthis lessoniana. Classification (NCBI taxonomy): domain Eukaryota; kingdom Metazoa; phylum Mollusca; class Cephalopoda; order Myopsida; family Loliginidae; genus Sepioteuthis; species Sepioteuthis lessoniana. Next base: position 79,079 of record CAUZXS010002087.1, read on the forward strand.
GAGGGTTACCACTCCCCCAACAAGAATCTTGGATATGACATTAAATAATCTTCATTGCTATTACACTCAGATCCTCTCAGACCTGGAGTGGTAGCACCTGCTAGGGTCCTATCTATGGATCAAATAGAGCTGTTTGACATTTAAACTGAGTGCAAACAAATGACTTATGCTAAACTGAATTTTTAGAAATAGAACTGCTTGATCATTTAACTGCGCGCAAAAAATGACTGATATTTAATTGAATTGTTAATGATACGAGGTGCATACGATAAGTTTCCAGACTTTTTTCGTATGGGCATTTGAAATTGTCGTAGACTCTTGAAAATTCACTTTGTTATTGCTATACATCTTATGAGATGACTGACCATTTTTTTATTCAAATAAACAGCGACAACAGCAATTGGAATACACCCTACTAAAACCTGATTGTAACAAATGGGAAATTTCAAAAATGCAATCTGACACTTTAGAAGAACGATATGCAATAAAATTCTGTTTTAAACTAGGAAAAAAATGACACGGAAACGTATGGAATGCTTCAGACTGCTTTTCGACCATCTCGCATGAATCGAGCATCAGTTTTTGAGATTCAAGGAAGGCAGGGAGTCTGTGAAGGATACTGAGAGGTGTGGGAGGAGTAAGGAAATCAATACACCACAGTTGATTAGCCAAAGGCTTAGGGTTAGGGTTACTATGTTGAGGTTTTAAGGGAGTTCAGGAAGAGATTCCATCGGAAAAGGCCAGCAATCTTCAAATCGGGTCAGCGGCATTTCCAGCAGGACAATGCACCAGTCCACAACTCCATCCTTGTCACAGACTATTTGACTAAGATGGGCATCAAGACAGTTCCTCACCCTCCCTATAGTCCAGACCTTGCTCCCTGTGACTTTTGGTTATTATCTAAGCTCAATTGTCGTTATGAGACAATTGAGGAGATGAAAGAGGCTGTGACGAAGGTCATTGTCACGTTCACACGAGAGGACTTCCATGGGGCCTTCCAGAAGTTGTTGGAACGGTACAACAAGTTCATTGCAGCCGGAGGAGATTACTTCGAAGGGGAGTAGAGTTTCATGTGTATACTCTCAATAAAAGTGCCCATACGAAAAAAGTCTGGAAACTTATCGTATGCAACTCGTACAAAACAATATTTGGAACCAGTTAACTGTATACAAAAAGATGAGTTTGGGCTTGTTTAAAAATGCTATCAACAAAATGTGTTTATAGAAAGTTTGTTCATATAACTGTGTAAATAACTGACTGATGTTTAACTGAATTGTTAATAATACATAGCAGTACTTGAAACCATTTAATTTTGTGGACTTTATGCAAAACTGAATTGTTAGAAATAGAGGTGTTTAACCTTTTAGCATTTTGTGTATTTACAAAATATGTTCACATATATTTGATACATATGTAAAAACAAGGTTTGGCATAAAATAACCTATAATGGTTGATATGCCATAAAATCCACACCAACCCAACCAAATCTTATATATCTAATTAATATGTATGAAAAGGATTTAGCATTAAATAACCTACAATGGTTGATATGACATAAAACCCAACACAACAAAATCATATATATTTAATATATACGTATAAAGAGGATTTGGCATTAAATAACCAACAATGTTTGATTTGCCATAAAACCCAAGCAAACCAAATCATATATATTTAATATATATGTATAAAGAGAATTTGGCATTAAATAACCTACAATGGTTGATATGCCATAAAACCCAACCAAACCAAATCATATATATTTAATATATATGTATAAAGAGGATTTGGCATTAAATAACCTACAATGGTTGATATGCCATAAAACCCAACCAAACCAAATCATATATATTTAATATATATGTATAAAGAGGATTTGGCATTCAATAACCTACAATGGTTGATATGCCATAAAACCCAACCAAACCAAATCATATATATTTAATATATATGTATAAAGAGGATTTGGCATTCAATAACCTACAATGGTTGATATGCCATAAAACCCAACCAAACCAGACAAAACTATTTACAACTTTGAAGGAATCCCCTTTTCTTCGATCGATCAGATTTCTATATAATCGATAACATGTCAGTTGCATTCCATGCCTTTGTTTGGCATAGGTTGACGACACTTAAAGTAGATGAGATCTTGCTACCAAGGTTTGTGAACTGGTCTACCACTTTTAAAGGCTTGTCATTTAGGGTGGGGTGACTCATTTTCGTTTAGAACACACGTAGTCTGTTTTATTTGAATTTACGTCGAGACCAATGCCTTTTGCTGCTTGCACCAGGCTATGCTGTAAAGATTCGGCTTGAGCTTAAATATATTCTAGTTGTTCTTTTTGCTATATATTAGTTCTCTCTGGACTTTTATAAGTTTCTGTGCATTGGTATTTGTTGGTTTCCTTTATGAAGTAAAGACGCTTTTTTTTTTTTCACGTTTTCTTCTCTTTTCCGAACTGTTACTGACTTTTAGGGAACTTTATATTTGGCTCTTAGTTCGGTTGATATACATTCAGCTGCTGTTTCTTTATGGGCGGTAATAAAGTTTTCGTATTCGTCATTCGGAGTGTGTCTTTCAGATGTATCCTGAAGAGTATCAAATACATTTCACGCAGCTACCGGATATCGATTGCTTATGTCAATATTGGAAAGTGACGACAAGTCATATCGGGAAGTTGCAACTGTTTGTTTCTTATTCCTTCGTTGTCTCAGGTGAATCTTTGCCGAGACGATTTGGCGATCGAAAAGTACTCCTTCAAAAGGGGAGTATTCATTACAGTTCGAAGCGGGATTTATTCATTTCTTGTCTATCTAAGAGTATATAATCTAGCTGTGCGTTAACATTTTTTGTTTTTGTTTTTGTTTTTTTTTTAAGTAGTGGGTTAGGTGTTCGTCCAATATATATATATATATATATATATACAGATGTGTGTGTGTGTGTGTGTGTGTGTGTGTGTGTGTGTGTGTGTGTGTGTGTGTGTGTGTGTGTGTGTAAGATAGATAGATAGATAGATAGATAGATAGATAGATAGATAAACTGACTGAATGATCGACTGAATTAAGATAGATAGATAGATAGATAGATACGAAAAGACTAAGATAGATAGATAGATAGATAGATACGAAAAGACTAAGATAGATAGATAGATTGATAGATATGAATAGACTAAGATAGATAGATAGATAGATAGATAGATAGATAGATAGATAGATATGAAAAACTAAGATAGATAGATACATAGATACATAGATAGATATGAAAAGACTAAGATAGATAGATAGATAGATAGATATGAAAAGACTAAGATAGATAGATAGATAGATAGATAGATAGATAGATAGATAGATTGTTGAGACTGAACAAAAAAAAAACGAGTAAGAATCAAAAAGAGAAAGAATAAGAAAATTGAAAGATC